>JACXGJ010008806.1:0-18205 GCA_016801105.1 Esox niger
GGGGGGGAGAACACTACTGGGCTGGAGGGAGGGAGCAGGGAGTGTGTGGGAGTGGTAAGTGCATAGATTAGGGTGGAGAGGTAAGGAGAATGGAGGGCAGGCACATTTCTCTTTCTCTGGCTTCATTTCTTTCTGTTCCCTCTGTGATTATTTCCTGTGGCTCCCGCTGGTCCCCAGCTCATTAGAACCAGAATGCATCAATATGGCGGCAGGGTCACACGTTTATTCCTCTTTCTGTCTGTCTACTCTCTTCTCTCTGTAACTCTCTTCTCAAAACTCTGTACTCAATACGAACTGCCCCCCCACGCTCGCAAACACAGTTACACAAACACGCACGCACTCACTCGCACAAACACACACTCTCCAGCTCTCTGTGGCTCTCTGTCCCTCTCTCCCCGAGTCTCTCGGCATGTGTGTGTTAGGAGCAGATGATGAAGAATGGGGTCCTGTCGGGTTGTTGTGATAATAATGCCCAGGTTCAGCTTGAGTGACACCTGGGATTTGGGGAGTGCCAGACAGACAGCTACGGCCCGGGGCGAAGGGCTGGGAAGAGGAGACGCAAAGGAAGCCATTTATGTGGGATGTGTGTTTGTTTGTTGATGTGTGTGTGTGTGTGTGTGTGTGTGAAGGACATGCATGGTAACCTTCCTTATCACCCACAACACGGACAGACACACAGCCTAGATGTCTTGTTTGTGCCGTGCCGGCTACAGGAAAGCAATTTTAGCCACCCGCACGCGCACGCGCACGCACACACACACACACACCTACACACACACGCTAGGTTTGTTAATGGCATGAAATAAAGTGTTTTATTTCATTTGCAGATATGTGTGGTACAATAGCTTTGTGTAGTATTGCAGAAATAATTGTGGTAGTAGACAACTGTATGTGTGGTTTTATAGAGGTGTGTAATATGGAATTACAATATGCGTGTAGAGGTGTGTGATAGTATGAATGTGTGGTAGTGATGTCTGGAAATAAAGAGGTTTAGTATAGAGCTGTATGTGTGGTAGAATAGTGGTGTGTGTTAGTACAGAGCTGTGAGTGTCATAGTATAGACGTGTGTGCGTGGTAGTATAGAAGTGTGTTTGGTAGTATGGTGATATTTGTGGTAATATTGAGGTGTGTGGTAGTAAAGTGATATGTGTGGTAATATATTGGCATGTATTGTAATTTAGGTGTGTGTGCATGGGGGGTGGGGAGGGAATGTGCTTCAGCAATCTGTCTTTATGATGAAAGTGGTAATTAGCTATCACTCTGTTTTATTTGTCCTTGTTTGTCATTCTAACCCTGAGGTATTCAATGAAAACAAACAACACCTCACAAACGTCAACCAACCCAACATGGATAACAACACATTTCTTAGTGTGGCAGAACCTAGGTTAACACCTTGTGTCTATGATGTGTAGTGTCAGGTAGAGAGATGGCCTAATATTTACCTGTCATATCCATGCGGCTAATTAGCCAGCGAGTTAAAACCCAGACAATAAAAGAGCACATCTGAAGACTAGAACGACAGTCATTTTAACATGCTCGTGTTTTGTTTTGATCCGACAGGAATTAGTGAAACACACTCACGATGCGGGTGACAAGAGCAATTTGCGTCTGGCGCTGGATGCCATGAAGGTATGAGTTAAAAGATGCCCCTGAATCGCATCAAAAAATGAGGAAGTAATTGGGGTGCCAGGTCACTCTGATGTCCTCACCTGAACCACACGCATGCACACACACACACACACACACAAGAAAATACAAAAATACCAATATACGTACTGTACACACCAGGAGGTTGGCACACATACACACAAACAAGCACAGCAGCAAGGCCAGACTGACAATGTGAGTGAGTAGCCTAGCGTCAGTATTGATGGAGTAATGTCCCGGACTGCAGGCTATTCATTAGTAACTCAAGCTACAGCACAACAGTAGAACATACGTCTTCGGGGAGTCCAACAGTCTATTTACTGCTATGTATTTAATACTGGACACATTGTTTTCTGCTTGCAGCTGACATATTTAACTCCCAACTGCATTTTCTCTTTTTCCACCTGACAAATATTTCCTCGATTCTACAAAACCTCACAACATTTGGCTACAACCTAACAACACGTGATATCTAAGAACTTCACTACTAATGACTACGTAGAACCTCAGAACATACAGGATGATAATTAGGCACCTTACAGAGTACCCAGCATTTGCACACACATAGGGTCACATGACTCCTAAAAAGGAGACGCTTCTATCAACCTGCTAGCTATTTCAGTACCACACCACACGCTACAGCACGCCGACTATACACACTGATTGAAACACACCCCACAAACATAACCAATTTTCCCTCAGTGTTCTTCTCAGCAATCTTTGGGAAAGTTTTCTAGCAAGATTTTATTTTTTATGTTCATGTAGCTTGACAGATTGTTTTTACCATGAAATCTGCACTTTAAAAATCAATTGTCTCTCTAGAGTCTTGGTGTACAGAGTGTTGAAGTAGTGGGTGAATACAGTTTGACAGGTACGAGGAAAGCACTTGAAGTGAGACACATTGGGATGAAAGAGCAAATTTACTCTGAGGACATCTGCAATGATTTCAATTGGCTAAATGATTCACTTGACATTGATTGGGGGAATCAAGCTAATGCGGTTAATGTTCCTGGAGTATTTCTCTGCATCGTGTCATACAGTGCGACGGCGCGAGATGATTTTCAGTGCTGATTATCTAGGGCCTTATGATAGATGAGACTTTAAAAAGTGCTACTTGAACCAGGCTCACTCTGTGTTGAGAGGAAGATTTACAAAATGTGCTCTTGCATAGTCAATTAATCATGTTGTTCAAAGAGAGAGATAGAGAGAGAGAGAGAGAGAGAGAGAGAGAGAGAGAGAGAGAGAGAGAGAGAGAGGGAGAACAAGATAAAAGGAGAGACCTTAGGAATCTGTTGTCTGAAGTTGTATTTAGCTCTCTTTTAAAGAACTAATGAAGAAATAAGAGTTTTATTTACAGTCCGTGAACCTATCCAGAAGTGTGTGTGTAGATGGGGAAAGGAAACAAGGAAAAATGAACTGTTTGGGCCACTGTTAACAGCATTTGGTTTTGATTGTATTCTCATATAGTGTATTCCAAAATGTAACCATCTCCAGTCAAGTCGTAATGTGCCGTAATGTGTTTCTATTTCTTGTCTTTGAATCGTAGGACTTGGCACAGTATGTCAATGAAGTGAAGAGAGACAATGAGACACTGAGAGACATAGCCCAGTATCAGAAATCCATTGAAAATCTGGTAAGCAACACCTATTAATAATATAATGCTTTTTAAATGAATACCAATCAGTTTGCCATGCACTTGTAAACAAGAATTTGTTCTTAATTAACTTCATTTTCATAATTTGATGAAAATAAAAGTAAAATAAATAAATAACCAATAAACAAATTAGTTTAGAATGTAAAGGATATATGATGACATATAATGTAATCAAGCATATTGAATGATATTGGATTAGATTCCTTTCAACATAGACACAATACGAAGTACAGTCTTATACATTAAGATACAATGGTCACAACAGAACTGATTTGTCAGTGATGTCTCTCTTCTCTTTCTCCCTCTTTCTTATCTCCATGTATCTCTCCTCTCACTCCCATCTCTCTATATTCTCTCTCTGTCCTTCAGAATCAGTCCCTTAGCATTTATGGTAGACCAAAAGGGGACGGAGAGGTACGCGTAACATCAGTTGACAAACGTGCGAAACAGGATAGGTGAGATGTCTGTCTGTCTTTCTGTCTGGCCTGTCTGTTGTGTGTTTCCATTTGAATGGACGTCTTTTTAATAGGCATTTTTTCTTGTCTGATCATATATCTCTTAATGGATGTAGTAACGTTTATGAGCAGCTTTTAAGAATATTTATTTCTGCAGTATAGTGCGTTATATCTGTTCATAGCTTTTTATGGATGTGGATTGATATCAGCTATTATGTTGCTTTACGAATACCTCAAATGGCTTTGAGAAGAATGTATTCAGTCGGTAACCAAATGTTGGTGATTCACTGTGGCCTGATGAACCCGTTCAGGCATCCAAGTTGTTGACCTCTCTCTGTCTGACTCCACAGACACATCTTCCTGTTCGATGCTGCGGTGATTGTCTGTAAGAGGAGAGGAGATAACTACGAGATGAAGGAGGTGATTGACCTGCACAACTTCAAGATCACCAACAACCCCACGTCCGACAAGGACAACAGAAAGGTCTGTGTGTGTGCGCACGTAAAAGAGTGAACACGCAAAAACACTGAGTTTTATCCTTCTTCAATTATTCACACATTAATTACTATGTTGACTTGAGGGGTTTCTTCATTTCTGAAGCTCAGAGGTTACTGTACAGCCGGGGCTATGCTATTTATTTATTTATTACAGTTTTCTCAATTGCTTTGGATCCATTCTTGAATATTTTCTTTTCAAAACTATCAGTTCAAATCTCTGAACAGTTGTTCACACCTGATTAAAGTTTCTTATTAATTTAAGCAAATTGCCTGTGTTTGATGTGTTACTCTTGCAAAAATGTACAATTGTCTACAATTTGCACAGTACCCATATGCTTAAGGCTTGCTGATCAAAACTGATTTGTTGATTGTCAATGAAATTGTCTTGCTCTTCACACCTTTTAAACATCCTTTCACTGTGTGAGCTGTCACATGCAAAATCAATGATCAAAGTCTGTCCGACATTCGTGTGTATTCTGTAAATATCTACGACATGGGATGTTTGTGATGTCTGCTGAGTTGGCAGATTATCTGCCAGGTGACATAGTAATGAAATAGGAATCACAATCTTACCAATCAAGTTTGCAAACATCTATATGGAGCTTGCCCACAGCACAATCACTACCATTTTAAAACATGAAGGAACATCACAACCCTGAGCGGCACCTACATGCTCGTGGAAGAGAAGTAATTCGTTTAAGAATAGACATGCAAATGGGAATTTTCTGTTTACATGTAACACATTGCTACAACAATAAATGTGCTGTATACATACAAATGTGCATATCCTTTTTCTGTGTACAATGGTATTGTACGGTATAGACTTTTCCCAATCAACTTTTACCTACTGTTGAAATGTAAAAAGCTCAGTGTAATACACAATTGCATTCAGCTACAACAAAACTGATTTTGCAGACATGCAATAGAGTGATAAACCCTTACACAAACCTGAACCATTATCCCTAAACGTTTCCTAAAAACCCTTACAATACCATAAGCATTATCCCTAAACTTAGCCAAAAATATACCCTAGCCCTAAATTGCAACCATAACCAGTAATGCGTAAACATAAATGTAACCCCAATTCTAACAATATGCCCAAATGTCCGTTTTACACACAAATACATACTTATACCCACACACATATACACATTTACAGATAGATAATGATACAATAGCTTGCCAGCGGCTGATACTAATTTGGCTGATAATGGCTCTCATTTGTTGAGAAGTGAAACACTAATCCAGGCAGAATATCAACAGCATCTTTTTACCATTATCTGAAAGACAACCCATGGACTGTGCTGCAGGGCTAAAGACCTAGAAACAGATAAGCAACAATAACATGCATTTCTTTACCAACAAACCACACCCTCCCTATGATTGGCCAATATAATGATTGACTGATAGCTAACTCCAACCCCTATGCCTCTATAAATGGACCTGCACTATGAAGGCGTCTTTAAAGGGCCATGTGGGAATGAATGCATTCATTTGTTGTTTGAATCCCAGATTGCCCTTTTAATGTCTGTTTTATTGCTTTATGAGCACAGCTGCTCAGAGCACTGAGTACAGTACAGTACAAACAGGCTAAAGAGCCCTCATAAGAGAGAAATCCAGCAGAACACACACTATTACCTCTGAGTCTGCACTTTCGTGTTGTGCTGACATCTGGGTCAGAGTACTTTTTCCAGTCAGCCTCCTCTTTGTAAAAACAAGGATATGTGGTTGTAGCAGGTTGTTATCAGTGAGGCTGGAGTAATGGCTAGTCTTTGAAGTGTCTAATCGTTAGTGATTAAGTCCTTCAATGTCTAGTTGGTTGTTTGGGCCTGCTTGGACACTGAGTAACAAGAACTCTCTTAGAACTCAACCCTGTCTTAGTCCACCTGGTCCCTCTCTCTCCCCTCCCGGTATCTCTCTTCCATTCTCTCTTTCTCTCTCTCCTTTGTCCTCTCTGTATCTTTCAGTTTTTGTCCCACCGTCCCCTCTCTTTTCAATTTTATTTAGCTTTTTACTAATGCTCTACAAAATATTGGTATAGAAATACTCATATTTGAAGATAATACTCTCATTTGCAGTATATCTGGATATTGACTTTTGGCCAGTCATGATCTTTCCACTTGTGTTGATATGGGTCATGAAGAGACATCCTGTGAATTTGGAGGATTTTTCTGCTACTTAGACAGGATGTGTCTATACACTTCTGTGTTAAATCTGTTGGTGACATCAGCTGTGATATAATCAATGAAGACAAGTGAACCAGTTCTAGTGTTGGTCATCCTGTATAGGGACCATTATACCACCTCCACCATACTGTAATGATGAGGTGGTTTTCTGTGGTTCTTGTACAGTTCTGTCGTTCTTCCACATTTTTCTATTGCCATTCATCATGCATCCTGACATAGTATGTCTCATCTGTCCATGCCTTTTTCAGTATTTCAGTATTCTGCTGATTTTGTTTGCAAACTGTAAGCTGGCAGTCCTGTTTTTGAGGCTAACTATTGGTTGGCAACTTGCAGTCCCGCCTCTAGTTCAGCTGAAGTCTTCTGCTGATCATAACAGCTGACACATCCACGCCTAACCTATTGTTCATGATCTGTCAACACTGGCTCTTTGGTGAGCATTCTTTGGTCACTTTGGTGAGCATTCTTTGGTCACTTGGGTGAGCATTCACCCACCGAGGTCTTTCAGCACTTGTAATTGCTATGCTCAACAGTTTTTTCCTTCTTTCTAATGATGTTCAAAACCATAAGTTCTGACCGTGATTCATACATTTAATATTTTTTGAATGAATAGTAGGCTTTGTAGGCCTCGTAATGGCTTCTGTGACTGCTACTGACACATTGCGTTGTTATCACCTTTCCTAGTGGACCCATGGATTCTACCTCACACACAACCAGGGGCAGAGTGGCTTTGAGTTCTTTTTTAAGACCAAGGAGCTGAAGAAGAAGTGGCTGGAACAGTTCGGCATGGCCATGTGAGTATGTTTCTGTTCTGTGTTGTTTCTCCACCTCGGGTCACGCCTCAAAGTCCTCTTGCGGCAGAGTGTGAGTACGCGCATGTGTGTTCGTGCCTGCATGCAGGCTGTGCACGCATGCTTGTGTGCATGTGTGTTTCACTGATTGTGTGCACTGTATTTGACATTGTCACTTTTCCAGTTCTTCAGGTATGTACAGGTCATGATTAATGCGTGTCACAGCCCTGAACTCTCTTGGCACCCATCTCTAAAATTACCAAGGACTCCCCTCCCCTGCTCCAAAAAACCAAAGACAAATAAAACAAGCTGAAGTGACAGCCTGCACAAAGCCAACAGTACCTATTTGTCAGGCAAACAAAACTCCTTTCATGAACGTCGCCCCTATCCTTTTTGCTAGCACAAGAACATGCCACCTTGGCAAATACAGTCCAGTGTTGCAACTCTGAGTAATGGATAAAATTGTGGCACGCGCACCCTTTTATAATTTTGCATAGACACAACAAACTGTGCCGAATATTGCCAAATATGACGATAGTGTATGGTTAATAAATCAAATAAACAACCTGTGGCTCAGACTTGATATTTGTTATTCACACTGTAATATACTGGAGAGTGATGGTGACCAGAATTGGTTAACAGCTTACTTGTTTAACAGCATTGGGCTATTTCCCCCCTGTCCCATGTGTGACCTCCTTCAGTCATCACTAGGGACTCCACTCAGATCTCCTATATAATGTGGATATCCACTGACGGATACCACAGCCAATCAGATTTGGTCAGGTGACTGCACAGTGGAGGGTTCTTGTTGTTTCAGAGACTATGGGAGATCCAAAGACATCCAGTTATTAGAAGCAGTGCTGACATTCATACAAAGACATTCACTATTGGTTTAAGGCTGAATCACAATTGTTGAATGTAAAGTTGTCTTTCCGAATGTTATGTGCCCATAGGATTAGAAGCAAAAAAGCAAATTTAATGGAGAAAAGGAAGGACAGAATTAGAGTAGGAAAAGAAAATGAAGCAATGCTGAGCGAAGCCTGTGCTTGATTAACTCAGTGGAATTAATGTGTTTGGAGGAGAGGAGGCAGAGAGATACTGTGGAGAGAAAGAAATAGAGGAGAGGTTCAAAATAGTAAAGAGACTGAGACCGAGAAAGTCAGAGAGTCGCGCCTTCAGTTTCTTTGGCACACAGTCATTGAGTCACTTGGCTCCCTGGAGAGATTAAGGACTGATCCAAGTGCTGTTGTTTTGTCGCCCTGCTGTTTCATGTTAGCCACTTGCTTTGCAAACCCTGACTGCAGCTCAGTGAGGAGGTGACAGAGGAGGAAAAGGAGGAAGAGGAGCATGACACATATTTAGACGGCTAATGTAATGGCAACTTCCTCAGAAACACTCTGGAGAACATTTTATACTGGGGAGGTGGGCCTTGGGTTGCTACCAGGTTGGGTTGTTTATGGGTGATTGGTTGAAACAATGAAGTTGAAATGAGGTAAAAGCATGGAAAATTAAGCAGTATGTTTTGTAAACTGTAGAGCTCCAGCCAATGATGGGTGACTGCAGTTATCTGAACATAACGATGTAAAACTGTCAATGTGCCGTTCCTTTCCTTTTATTGTTTTAGATCCAACATCCGTCCAGAGAACGGTACTAGTAACTTTCACGAGTTCAAGATGCACACCTTCGACAGGATCACATCCTGCAGCTCTTGCCACATGCTGCTGAGGTAAAGGGTCACACACACACACACACACTCCCTCCTGACCGCATACACACAACACACGCTATCACTCCCTCCTGCACAGAATGGACGTTATCAGACTGACCACACATAACCTGTGTCTGGATCTAATGGCTGGTGATATCTGGATGATGTTTGGATTAAGTAAAACATCAATAATTAGCCCAGGCGTTTATTTGCTTCAGTTACTGAATATGACTGAAGCTTATGGATGGGCTTTTCAGTCCCCTATCAGATGTGAAGACATTTACGTCAGACTTCACTCTGGATTAGTCCAGGTCCTCGGGATAGTGCCATGCACATCGTCAACAACGTTCTAGAATGAACCCCTACCGACTCATACAAACATTCTAGAATGAAGCCTTACAGACTCATACAAACATTCTAGAATGAATCCTTACCGACTCATACACACATTCTAGAATGAAGCCTTACAGACTCATACAAAGTCCCAATGGTCCTACTGAACTGAAAAGCAAGGGAGCGTTGGATATGATACTGGGCTTCAATGCAGGACTTAATCAAAATTAATCAAAGCTTGTGGGTTGAATTCCACCAAAGTCATTTTC
Source organism: Esox niger (assembly GCA_016801105.1). NCBI lineage: Eukaryota > Metazoa > Chordata > Actinopteri > Esociformes > Esocidae > Esox > Esox niger. Next base: position 9,538 of record JACXGJ010008806.1, read on the forward strand.
TTCTGTTTTCTCTAATGCATTTTTTGTAACATCAACAGGAGCTTGAGAGCGTTGAGGCTATTTATAGGGTCAGTTGGCTCTTTGGAGCTATTTTAAATGATGTGTCACAGTCTACTAGGGCTGAGGGAACACTGTGAGAAGATGAAGCAGATGAACCTACCCTCTATCTGTCCAGTGGGTCTAAAGCATATGGCCCATAACCATATGTGTGTGTGTGTGTGCGTGTGCATCTGCATTTGTGTGTGTGGCTCACCAAGAGAGTTAAAGTCAGGGCGGAGAGTCTTTGTTTAACATCATTCTAATGAGCAGTAGCTTCTGGAGTGGTTATGTAAAATGAAATACTGCCGTGGGCTATTTGAGTTTTTACAGGGAGAGGAGAGGCGATGACTGATTGTTTAGCCAGAGACAGGGAAGTTGGACTGGCACCAAGTCACATCATTCAGACTCTGCCTTCTCATTCCTCGAGCTCTTTCTTCATCTCCCCAAACACGCATGAACGTATACACACACACACACACACACACTCACACACTCACACACTCACACACTCACACACTCACACACTCACACACTCACACACTCACACACTGTATGACGTTAGTTGCTCCTCTCTTTCAGGGGCATCTTTAACCAGGGGTACATGTGCTCCAAATGTGGCTTTGGAGCCCATAAGGAGTGTCTGGGGAGGTTCGGCAGCTGTGGGAAAACAGGTGAAAATCCCTTCCACTCTCAAAAAAGCATGCAACCACACACGCACGCACACACACACACACACACACACACACACAAATGCAGGAAAACATATACTCTTAATTGGCATGTTTGTTTATGGTAATATATACCTGACTGTGCATCAAAAAGCTGCTGATAATTAACCCACAGTACAGATCTTATAGTAGCTGTAAGGGAATAGTTCACAGCATTGAAGCTGAACCCTTCATAACTCCTGCCATTAAAAGAACATCAAGTACAGCACTCTGTTGACAAATCTTTAAACTATTCAGGGCACGTACACACGCACACATAGTTGGGAGCAAAGGGGACAGAACATGAGTGATTAGCACAGACTGATGACGACATCCACACATGGTGACAAACAGGTCCTGCAGAGTTGACATGCAATTAGAAGCTCTGTATGGGTCCATGTTTGTATGCTTGAAAAGATCAGTTACCAGATACTGAAATGTTTTGTTTTCGCATTAGTGACACTACGTCTCTTTTAATCACAAGGAAGGAGAAATAATAATACATTAAAAAAAAAATACTGAAATTGACAACATTTAAAAAAATATATATAATATTATTTCTGTACACTTTTTTGCCTGATATTAATTATTTAAATTTAGTCTGGAGTATATCATCCAATACGGTCACTCTTGGATTGAATGCATTACACCCAGAACTTAAAATCACTCCTGCTTTTTTAATACCAATAATGAGGCTTTAGAAACAATATAAATATAAGTAAGATATACTTTTCTGCTGTATCCAAACATTTATTTTGTTCTCTTCTGTCTGTTTGGCTACAAGAGGGGGCAAATGTTGATAGAGTATTGGAAGCTTCCTCTGGAGGTGTCTGTCAAAAGGTAGACAGTTTGCAAGTTAACATTAGAGTAAAAGGTCTAGCCAAGGGTATTCTCTTGAAACCTCTAGTGTAGTCCTCTATGAGTTGAGCATTGTTACATAAACTCTGCCAAACTGAAACTAAAAGGGACTAAAAAACCTGTCAATCTTACTGCACAACAACCGCAGATTAAATGGAGTTACTAAAACAAAAACAACTTCATGGTTAAATTTAAATATTCATTTTGAGTGGTGGAAGTTGCTACTCTGCATTGTAACAGTAGAACATTAACATAATAAAATGCAGTATAATCACTACTAGTGGAATGATGGTGTTTCACAGAATAACCTACCAATGTAGTGACTGGATGTTATATTCGCCTATTTATTTCAACCCAGATTTGTTGTTGAATGGAAATGTTGTTTAGATTTCGTGGCTGGGGCAAGCTGTGAAACATATTTTCTATAACAAAATATATTGTTTGTACAGCTGTCGAGAATGAGTGCACAAAAGCAATATAAATCTGCATGCTCTAATGGAGTACGGATCAGATGGAAAGATTTTATTTTAACAAAGCATGCTGCTTGGAATTAATTTGTCTTACACATGGGGGGCAGATCCTATGTGGAGTGCCTTGTTAAAAGGGTTTTGGAAAGCCTTGAACAAAAAGACAGAAAGCTAGTGAGGTAACAGCACGACGACGAGATATACAAGGTCCAGGATTGAACGGTTAGTGCTGGCATTGTTTTTTCGATCGCCATCTGAAACACCTTAACAAGCCGCCAGCCTATTTTACAATAATAGCAATCACCATTACCCTGTGTCCTGTATAAATGTCCTGTTAACCTGGGCTCATTTCTACTGGATCTGGTGCCGTTCCTTTAGCGCGTGTGTGTTGATTGCAGCAACTTTGCTTTTGTTGTTCTTGGCATCGCTTACAAGCAATGTGGTCAGCGGTGCGGTAACACATTCACCCGCCACACCTGGACACAAGCTTCCCTAACTAGATCGGTACCATGACGCCGGAGGGGCTGGAGGAAACTCAGAGGACACTCTGATTGTTTCCCTTATTACACTTCAGTCCCTTTTAGCTGTTTGAAAGTAGACTGGGGAGGTAGGACATCGCGGGCTAGCTCCAAATATTCCCCGTTGGTCTTAGCTGCAGTGTCTGATGGTGCAATTATCATGCTTTCCTCACTATCTTGCCAGTTGAGCAGATATTGTCTTCACTGAGATTGGTTGAACTATAACCTACACGGCAGACTATGTAATGTCTCTCAGTTATTGCGCAGGAGACAATTCCAGGACATTAGCAAAACAGAAAGCGACCACAACGTCGGCCCAGCCCTAGGTAACCCGTTGTTACATTAGAAACACTACGTAGCAGCTACTGCACACGACAACACACACAGCGGTGTGTGTCCCAGTCTCTCACCGGTGTTTTCTGCAGACGACGCTTGTTATTGTTTCTCTCAGGTCCCAATTGGCCCTCTTGCTCCCTCTGCTTGATGTTGGCAGCCCTGAGAAGAGCCACTTTGTGTAATGGGTCAAAGTTGGATCCAGAACTGCTAGCCCGCATGCCGAGGGGGAGGGAGGGAGGGGTGATTGTTGATGAGGTGTAGCCCGCCCAGGGGAGCCAATGAACAAACAGAGAACAAAGTCTCAGAGCAGAGCAGTCGTCAGCCCTGCCCCCTGAAGTGGTGTACTCCAGACTCCTGTCAGGTACCTGCAGAGCAGCACAACAAACCGAGCCGTAAAGACAGCAGACAGCACCTGGAGTTGGTTTCTGCTTCACTAATGAGAGTGTGTTTCTTCAGCGCTGGAACACTGTGTGTGTGAGAGAGAGAGAGAGAGAGAGACGGTGTGTTGTGTAACAGTGTGTGTTTGTGTGTGAGTGTAGCTGCTATGCGTGCTCCTCGTAACCCATTCACCATGCCTGTTTTCAAACCCCTTTCAGATCCAGGCTCCTTTAGAACTCAGGTAAGACAGTGTGTCTGATTGTGTGTTTGTGTGAGTCTGTGTGTGTGTGTCTGTGTGTGTCATTCCTTTCCCCCTCCAAAGTTCTGCTCTGTTCTGTGCTTACACTTTGAAGACTTTCCCCTCTCTGTGGGTATTTCCAAGGAGACTCGAATTGACTTATTTTAGCATGAGTAGACAGTGAACACAGATCTTATTTTGATGACTTCAGAAACGTTACAGCCACGTCTTAGCCTATAGCCCCATGTGTTATGTTTTGTATCTGTTTTTAGTCAATCTGAACACGTTTGATGATAATTCAACTATCTAGAATACTTTTGTATTTTCTTAAGACGGTTTAGATTACAGTCTGTAGGTTATAGATAATGCTCATAACAGGTGATGAGGGTTATCGCTGGTGATGGTTTAAATGCATTCTGCATTAAAACCCATAATGCGCTTCATGCAGGCTATGTGTGCTTGCAGGATAACACTGGGTGGTGTATTAGTGTGCTTTGCACAGCAGAGCAGGCATATTCATATAACCATCCAACACGTCTCTCCATATTGTTCTCACTAGAAGAAGAAGTCATTTGTGTATCATGTAATGACTTAGGTGCAGTGCAATGCAACGAAATTAACCCCTATCCACTAGCAGTGGGAGAGGTCTGTGAAGGCCTATATATAGACTATATACGTATTTAGATACATTATCATGTAGTATATTATACTCATAGAGCATTGGGTTTGGGTTGTTCATGTATATGAATACCTTTATTTAGGTTAGGGAGAGGAAACGCTTAACCTCCCAGGTTCTCAGCTGTCTTTCAATGTGCAATGGAAGTAAACCTGGAAAGGAGGAATGTTCTGAAATGACTGTGTCTCTGTGTGTCTTTTGTGTGTGTGTGTGTGTGTGTGTGTGAGTGTGTGCGCGCATATGTCACAGTAATCATGGTGTTTCTTGCTTTGCAGGACAAATCCGTGCATGTGCGGGGCCTAGATCCAGGTTAGTGCATTCTGAACACCCCATGGCAATGACTGTCATCTACACACTTACAGTCACATAATCCCCTCTTCTCTCATTCTCTCTCGCTCCAACCCTCTCTTTCTCCGCTGCCCCTGTCTTTCTCCCTCCCTCCCTCCTTCCTCCCCTCCCACTCTGTCATTCCTTCTCTGTGAGAATAAACCATGACAAACTGCAACCTCTCAAATCAGAGAGAGACAGCTATGTGAGGAGCACAGTTGTAAATTGGACACAGGCTCGGCCTGCGTTCCCCCATTGTTAGAGCGTAGAAAATCCTCATTGACCCACAATGCAGTGAAATCAATAGGCACTGTATTTGCCCGGGTCCTTATCATTTCATAATTGTCCACACTCATACACGTCTGCCTGCTCAAAGGCAAGCTCAATGGTTTTCCTTGTGTTGATGGAAATGCATTTCATGCCCACCGACTCAGTTCTCCTCGCTGACATTTTCTCAAGTACTGGTGGAGGTGTCTGTCGGAGGGCAAGCTGACACATGTTACTGCAAACTCAATAGACTGGAATCAGATACCAAGGTAGAAATTGAGTTACCCTGTAATCTCATCCTGACGTCTAGATACAGCATGGCTGGTGAGATGCATTGTAAAATAGGCCTGGGCAGCAGTGCTAATGGGGGGAAACAACCAGGAAACAACCAGTGTATTGCCATGGGGCTGTAAACAGGTCTCAGACCTGTTTACAGCCTGTGGATGTTTATATCTTCTCTGATTACACTTCTGGAGAATAATGGTACCATACTCTATGTCTACATGGTTCATATTGTAGGTGTTTTTGGAGAGTTAGGAGAACCAGGCAGACACACACACACACACACACACACACACACACACACAGCGTAGCATTGAGGCACAGCCAGAGAATATTGTGGTTTGTGGCATCATTAGAATGTTCAAAAAAATGACCTGTGTTCTGTTGTGACTCTGTACCAGAAGCCTCTGTTGTTGGAATGTCCCTGGAACATCATGGTCCCATTTCCTCACGGTCTCCCTAGTAGTCTAACTCCTGTTACAACCAGTGCTGTTTTCAAACTGCTGGGCAAGGATTGGTGATTTACCTGTGTTACATAAACTCATTTGCGTTCAGATGTGAGGGGCGGAAATATTTGTCATTAAAACATGATCCAAACTGCAAATGTCAGGCAGCTCTTGTAGAGACATTTAAGACTAGCTTAAAGCTGGTTTAAACAAAAGTGCAACACTGTATCCCATTTCCAGCCTTGACACACAGCACATACAGGCATGCAATAATGGTCATGCAATTTTGTTATAAACACATTTTGTTCTTTAAAAATCAGATTCAGAAACATAAAACTAACATTGGTACACTTTCTTTTAATGAAAAACGTGTGCCCCTCTCTTCACACTGTTTTTGTCCTGCCCAATGCAATTGCCAAGTAACCCATCAAGTGACCAGACTGGAAATATATCTTAATATATATCTTAATCACCAAAGTTTTGTTCAAATCTACCCTGCGTAGTATACTAGGTCATACTGTATATCCCTAATGGAAAGATAGATGAGATAATGTTGCTGAATCCATTGTCTTGTATCATTGCTTGTTCTACGCTGTACAATTAAAACAGAACTTTTTATAGTAATTGATTTATTTTTAGTGAGAATGTCTGCATCATTCATGCATTGCCATGTCTTGAGTGTGAATGTGATAGTTGGGATGTTTGTTTTTGTCTTTATAAAAACCATGTAAAACCATGTTGTGTTGAGAATGGTCTGATTCACCTGTGACCTACAAAGCCTTAGCAGTACTGTTTGTTATCCAAAACGCCAGCATTGTGTCCATCATTCTTGATATATTTCTGACACAACCTCAAAACTCGAACCCCTTCTCCACGAATAAATCTTTACTTCTAGTTGATGGATAATAAACCTCTCTCTGTGGTCTTTCTCCACTGCTTGCCTTTTTGAAGATTTCTCTCCATTCAATCTCTCTACGCCTGTGATCTCCCCCTTTTCTCTCTTCCTCTTCCTTTCTCTCTAACTGTCTATTGCTTTCCCTCTTTCCCTCTTTGCCTCTGTCTTTTTGTGAGGACTTTGGTGAATTGGTTACTATTTCCCTCAGTTCTCTTCATGAACAGTCTTGGATGGGGGAAGGCCTTATCAGGCTTATTGGCAGATATCCTTTGTCTTGTGTGGGGTGTGTGTGGGGTTTGTGTGCGGAAGCAAGCTTGAGATCCCCATCCTCAGCCCCGCTAGCTCCTCTAGTTCTTAAACCCTGTATCAAAGTACCCTCTCAGCTCACTGGAGAGCTTCTGTCCATGGCCAAGCAGGCAGCCCACAGCCTGACAGACCAGCTCCTTCTTAGGCAAAGAGGACTTAAAGGTTTAGAGCGGGTTACATTCCGAAAACTCCCCCTTTTCAACCTCTCTCTTTCTTAGAAAAATAGGAACTTTAAAATACAGCTGCATCCCTCTCTTGTCAACCATACATTTTCTATTTATTCCCTCCTCCGTATCTGTTTCTACTCTCTTCTGCGGTATTCTCATCACCATGGTGTGGAAATACAACAGAGTTTGGCGGATTGTAAACACAATTTAGTCTTCTTTGAACTGAAGCTCCTTAAAAATAAACACAATAGAGCATGGTTTGCCAAGAATATGGTTCAAGTCATTTGATTCAATCAGTCAAATCAATCAAATGCATTTTATACATACAGCACATTCTTCCATCAGCAGTTGTCACAAACAGATGTGTTGAGCAAAAACCCTAAAGATTTTGATGCACAGTAGCTAGGTAAAACTCCCTACAAAGACAGTATGTGTAGCAGGACCAATTCAGAGAGATAAATAGTAGCAAATCCATGTGATGCTTTGCAGTAAATCCTTGAAATCGGCCTCACCTTAGCAAGAAGCTAGTGCAAAGAAGGCTAGTACTGGAGTAGTATCACCAAATTGTATTTTGCTTGGCTTTCATTCTACCTTAGCATAACAAAAGAACTTTATCACTTCACAATTGGACAATAGTGTGTTGTTACCTAAGGCTCAAGGATAAAGCTATTGTTCATTTTATATTGCCCATGAGTTGGCCTGGTGACAATGAGGGTGGCCAATGTGCACTGGTGTGCTTATCAATCTTTAGACACACTTTTATAGACACATTTAATCTAAGCACTAACAAGAAGCACACAAACACACACACACAATTTTATTGTGGTTGTGTGCTCTCCCGTAGGGTTACCTAAGATGTTGGTGACCAGGAACTATTTCGGGGTGCCCAGTCCTGTATGCGGACCGCCCCTCAACATCCAGCAGGGTGACATCATCGAGCTGGTCTGTGCCGATCTTCACAGCTCCTGGTGGCAGGTGAGATGTTTGTGTGTGTGTGTGTGTGTGTGTGTGTGTGTGGTCCCCGGACATTTGGGGATCAGAAATACTATGAGCGGGGGGGGGGGGTGTCCAGGCAACAAATGGGTAACGTCCAGGTGACCGATGTGGTGGCGGTGAACATATCACAGTGTATGTTTCATATGTTCTTCCATGAACTTTTGACCCTAACACTAACCTCAGCCTCAATTACATCATAGTTATGCCCAACCCTCATCTTAACCCCTAATCTTAACCTGCATTTAACCTTAAGCCTAATCTTAACCTTAAGACTCTTAACCAAATGCATGAGTTTACAAAAGCAGTCCTACTTGTAAAATCCTACCTGCGTGGAGACCTGACTTTTCTTATAATCCTGCTAACCCTTAATTATAATCCTAAACCTTGCTTGTAAACTGAAAACAGCCTTCTTTGTCTTGGGGACTGGCGAATGTCTCCACAATGTAACATAGACTCTTCATGTTATACTATCTTTGTAAAGATTCTTGTTCCCAGCGAGGATAGTAAAACCCACACAAACACACACATACATACTGTGAAGCATTAATCTGGGAGAACAATAACATGCTACAAGCAGCATGTCAGATGATTTTTCATCTGGTCTGGGCGTTACCATCTTTTACTCTGCCAGTGTGTATCTGTGTGAAGGAGGAGTTACAGTAACTCTGTCCATAGGTGTCCAGTTATCAGTGTCCTAAAATGTTTGAATCCACTGTGTGTGTGCATATTTGTATGTCTTTCCAAGTCACACATATCCCTTCAGAC
>JACXGJ010008807.1:0-13044 GCA_016801105.1 Esox niger
ACACAAAGACAAAGGGAGCAGAGGGAACATATATACTGAGGGGAATGACTAAATGATGATCAGGTGCGCTAAACGAGACAACAGGTGCAATGAGTTGATGAGATGGGGCGATGGTGTCAGAAGGTCGGTGACGTCGAACGCCGAAGCCCGCCTCCTGCAGGGGGAGGATGGGCAGTAGATGGCGTGGTCGTCACATCTGAATAATAGATTAAAGGTTTAGGAGGACCCAGTTTATTTTGTGAGCGTGTCCGATAGCAAGAAATCATCAGAGACCTGCCAGGGGCTGTAGAAGGCAAAAAGGCCCAATGTTCCAAAAGGAACCCTTTTTGCTTTTACAAAAGTGTCGAGGGCCTAGTGCAGCACCACCAGAGACACAGTGGTGGTTTGTGGCAGCATAACATATCAACAAATATAGTGACCCGCTCAGAGATTCTCTGAGCTTCGGTGCTAGCAGTATCTCCTTGTTGTGACTTGGTAAAATAAGGAAATGTTTTGTTCAAGGTTGAATCAAATTCCGGAAGTTTTTGTATATGTTTTCTTTACAGACTCTTATCTTAAATTGGTACTAGCATCTTTTGACTCTACTTCTATATCAATGTTTGTATTAAATAATGTTCTATGTTTCCTCTTGACCCCAGGAGGAGGGATCCTAAAACCCTAAGTGATACGGTCTTCGGTTGGTGCAGAATGCGGTACCAAGACAATCATGCGCTTGTCAATACAGTTTTTGGTGTTTAATTAGGCTTCATTGAATAAATATCTGGCAGATCAAACCTTTTGTAGTGTCCCGTCATTAGTCGTAGATGGCTTAAGCCAGGCCATGTGTGTGTGGGTCTCACTGCCGGGCTACGACTCACACATGTTGTTCCTGATTGGACGGTATCAGTCCCAGCAGGCGTCACGGACAGAATGTTCTGCACATCAGTCCACGGTTGTCTATCTCATCACTGGCCTGGTAAATGTCAGGCTGATTATGAGCTACTTGTGTTAGCATCCAAAGCCAGGCACCAATCCAGCTTTGGCTCCCACTTACATGTCTGCCCTAATTGGTCCTGATAATCTCCCCAGATCCGATGTTACTCTTTTGCTCTGCTCACCAAACACCTTGTTTCGCCTCATGTCTCAAACAGCCGTTGGTGGTCTTCCCTCTTGCCCTCCCCCTTTTCCTCCCCTCTTCTCCCCCCTCTTCCTGCTCCAGTCTCTGGCTGTCAGGCGATGAGAGATATAGGCAGTTTTTAAGCCTGATTGGTAAGAGCACATCTCTAGCTTGGCCTACATCCGTTGTACTTCCATGTACATATTGTCTCTCCAGTCTGGACTGAATGGTCTTTTTGAGGCGTCCCTGATGTGCCTTTTAGAGGGGTGGTTGCAGGTTGTGGGACGCTCCATGAATACAGCTAGATGGAATGCGACAGAGCGTGGTTGGTCACCAGTTTAACACCTAAGGTTCCATTCACCAGGTCTGATCCTGTGTCTGCAGGGGAGAGGACACATCAGTCAGTTCATGGTTAGATTTCCCATCGTCTGTGGTGTTTATGTGTGTGTGTGTGTGTGTGTGTGTGTCTGTAACTTCCAATTTGTTCGCAGTAAAGAGACAGCTGTTTACGTTCCTCCATCTTGGCCGGAGTAATAAACGTTTTGCTCAAGCGTATCTAATCACTTTCCTATTCTGGCCTCTCAGTGGCTGTAGCATTCACTCACCGTGTGTCTGTGTCTGTCTTTGTGTGCGTGCGTGCGTGTGAACTCACGTCTCTTCCTGTGTGTTTGTTTCTTCCTCGTCTCCAGCCGTGTCATGCGGAGTGCCCACTGCACCGCTGAACGGAGGTGTTCAGACGGTTGATTACTCCGTGGGCACGCGTGTCACCTACTTCTGCAGCAGAGGCTTCCGGCTCTCCTCCAAGGAGCTCACCCACACCGTCTGCCAGCCAGACGGCACGTGGAGCAACCACAACAAAATCCCCCGCTGCACAGGTAGAGAGAGGAGTGGAGACACACACACGCACACACTCACACCAACCATAGCATGAAGCCCCTCTGAGTAGCTTGGAGATGACAGAGTACTAAGCAGTTGTCTCTGCACAGTGCACGAAACACACCAGACTTCCTGTCTGCCTGCCTGTCTGTCTGACTTTCTGTCTTGCCCTGTCTGTCTGTCTGCCTTCCTGTCTGTCGTCCTTCCTATACTGTTCTGTCTGTCTGCCTTCCTGTCTGCCTTCCTGTCCTGTCTGCCTGCTTTGCTGTCCTGTCTCAAAGACAAAAGATACAGAATATCAAATGAAAAAGGAAATGTTGCACTCATCTGTTCTTATCTGTAATTCACTTTTTATCTCTCCTGGCTGTGGTTGTTCTGTCGTCGTGTGTTTCCCATTGGGATGTAATATGTCGGCATTAAACATTAAACAATAGAAGCGACACATATTTCCTCTGGTTTCTTCTGGTGTTTGAATCATCCCACTGGAGTGTTGGGTCCTGTCTGGGTTTTCCCGTTCTCCCTTTCAAATTAGATAGTTAACACACACATCTCCCCTCGCTACATGGATTCAAGGATTAATTTGGAGACCCCCCCCCAAAAAAAAGTCTTTATTCTGCGCTTATATTTTCTGTTCGTTCGGGATAAAGGCATATAGCCGGATCTTCACAAATCATGCTTTAGAACGTGGATTTAGCTTGAAATTAAATCACTTTTACCTGAGAGTGTCTGACAAACTTTGACCCTGCCCTTTGACCCTGCCCTTTGTCTTGGTCTCGTTGTGTCCCAGTGGTGGTGTGTCCCAGTCTGGGATCCTTCTCCCTGGACCACGGGAAATGGAGGATTGTCAACGGGTCAACTTACGAGTTTGGGACCAAGATCATTTTCAGCTGTAACCCAGGTTACTACCGTCTAGGCCCCGCCCACATCCAGTGCCTGGCCAACGGGGCGTGGAGCTGGCGGAATGAAAGACCCAGATGCAAAAGTGGGTGATGTTTATATTTTGTTGTCATGGTAGCGATTCATTTTGGCCAACTGCAATCTTGACGTAAGTCCCTTTGGATTTGAGTGGCTGTAAAACAAGTAAAATGTACAGGCAAAAGACCTGAGACTGGTGAAAGCTAATCATGTAGAACCAACAGGATTCCATGAGCTCCTGTTTGGAAACAGTTTGTGAGATCAGGTGTTCTGGTGTATGGCTTTATATAAGCCATTGTAGGAGATTACTGAATGTCATACTTTATGTTCAATAGAGGTTTTTATAAGTGAATTTTCAAAAGACGTTTTCTATGAGAGAACTAGCCCTAGGTAATAAAACAAGCAAGAACTAAAGGAAACTGTCATAATCCAGCCGTGAATGAGTCAATGGGGACTGTCTTTCTCTATCCCATTCTCTTTCTTTACCTCTGTCCCGCTCTTTACCTCTGCTCCTCCTGGACTATATCACTCTTTCTTTTGTCAGTGTCAGCTCCTCTCTACTTTCCTGTCTCTTTCTCTACACGCTCCTGTCTGTCTGTCCCTTTCTTCCCCATCCACCCGCTCTCCTCTCCTGTGTGTCTATTTTTCCTCTGTTGGCTTTCAAATAATTTTCCATCTCTCTTATTGCAGTCATTTCTTGTGGAGAGCTGGCCACTCCTCCTAATGGGAAAAAGATTGGAACTCAAACTACCTTTGGAGGCTCAGCCATCTTCAGCTGCAACCCTGGATACGTCCTGGTGGGATCGACTGTAAGGGAGTGCATGCTGTCCGGACTGTGGAGCGGCACAGAGACTCAGTGCCTGGGTAGGGACTCCCACTCTAGACTCAGTACCTCTGGGTAGGGACTCCCACTCTAGACTCAGTACCTCTGGGTAGGGACTCCCACTCTAGACTCAGTCCCTCAGGGTAGGGACTCCCACTCTAGACTCAGTCCCTCAGGGTAGGGACTACCACTCTAGACTCAGTCCCTCAGGGTAGGGACTCCCACTCTAGACTCAGTCCCTCAGGGTAGTGACTCCCACTCTAGACTCAGTCCCTCAGGGTAGGGACTCCCACTCTAGACTCAGTCCCTCAGGGTAGGGACTCCCACTCTAGACTCAGTCCCTCAGGGTAGGGACTCCCACTCTAGAGTATCGTTCTTCCATATGTCATTACATGTAACCCTTTGACATGCCATGGCATGTTTAGCACAAACACATTTACCACAGCTACCAGGCAACTACTCTGTTTTTTTATTTTGTATATTTGTCTATTTTGCTAGATATGTGGTGCTAAGATCAGAATCTTGAGTCAGGATCTGATCTCTAAACCAGTATTTGAGTCAGACCTCTGAATCAGCCCTTGCTGTTGAAGTCAGACATTGATGTTACATTTATGACTCTGTATACCCATAGCATTTCTTTCTGGGAATTGTTCTATTCAAAAGCTAAAAGCGTTCCACCTGGAACCCAATGTAGCTCTTTAATAGGTTCTTCCAATGAGATAACTGAAGAAAGGTACTTTTCTATGAGTCTAGTATTTAGCTGAGCAGTGCTATCAAGACGCATAGCTAAGATGGATCACAAAGCTACTAGAATATCGGAGCTGCATTTTTGTTAAGAACCACTACCCCATGGAAGCATGTTAATATATCTCTGCATTACATTCATAATGTGACAGTGAAACGATATGAAGAGAGACATCCAAGTTACATCCATTCAGTCTTTATTTCCTCCGTTTAAAGAGCTGGGGAAACCCAGTGAGTTTCTAAGGCAGATGCATTGTTGCCAGCGCTAATAAGATTATGCCGCATTCATGAGGGCATCAGAGTGTATTTCAGGGATGTGGAGAAGATGTATGGTGCCTCCTCTGCTTTCTCGGATGGCTAACACTACACGGCTTCAGCCGACAGACTGTTACGCCCAATTCCTGGCAGTGTACAATAGACCGGAGAGAACAAGTGTTGTTTCGTCTTTGCATTGCACCAATCCTGTCAGAAATAAATAAATGATGGATGTGTAGCTGACTGACTGATCTGTTGACTTGACGTTCGGCTATCTCCCCTTCCCTCCAGCTGGGCACTGCGGCGTCCCGGAGCAGATCGTGAACGGCCAGGTGATAGGGGAGAACTTCGGCTACAGGGACACGGTGGTGTACCAGTGTAATCTGGGATTCAGGCTCATCGGGTCCTCAGTACGCATCTGCCAGCAGGACCACCTGTGGTCCGGACAGCTGCCGCGCTGTGTCTGTAAGCGTTCCCCTCAGCCTCCACCCACCTGCTCCAGGAGGTGTTGTCACATCTCCCCCGTTAGTTTTCGGGCCCAGTTTCCAAAGAGCTTCTGAAGGTGAACGAGTGCTAACTCCATCGGCGTCACGTCAGCGTGGCGCTCTGCCAGTTCTACGTCACCAGGTTTTGTGAAGCTAGGACGCTGCCGCTGGGCGTGAGGCAACGCGCGTAGTAACTGTCAGAAAGGGGCATTCCTTAATGGTTGGCTGCTGATGGCAACGCCAAATGCCCCGGGGCTGTAGTGCAGCTACTAGGTTGGACTCTTCATGGGGCTTTGTTGAATCCGAGGGCTATACGGAAGAGACGTTGCTCTTGGGCATGCATGTTATTTAACGATTGCCCCAGAGCGTTCGCAGAACAAGTGTGTTATTAGGAACGTCGGAAGTTAAAACTGAGGTGACTGATTTAAAAGAACATTTCTACCGCAGTGTAATTCTGAATACCGTCCTTAATACTCAGATACATTTACTGATCATTCAAAAGTTTGCTTATTGTGTAGTCGCTGTAGTTTTTGTCTCAATTTACTGGATTCCATGGTTTTAGTGCAGAACACAATGTTTTCAAACTGGAAATGGTACATTTTTATCAACATCATTGTTATACAGTAGTGTTAGCATGACCATTATTTATTTGGATATGTGTACATACATGCACATATATAGATATTCATTTATTAATTTATTTACAAACGGACCATATCGGATGATGCTATTTGATGTCTTCAGTTTGAGGCATTGAAAATAAAAAGCCTCCCCTGTGCACACAGACGAGCTCGCGTCCAAATTGAGGCGAGGGGTCACATGACATTTACGACGTCCTGTGGTGGCAGAGCTATCTGGAATGGGGAGACACGACAACGTGTTTGCTCGTGGTAACTCAACGGCATACACAAGTACGGATGCCCACAGGGGACAATCTGAATCTACTCTGCGGTTTGTCATGTTTGTTTATAGCTGAGTAAGTGCTTACTATAGCGTCTGCTCCGTCAACAAATCTCCCCTATGTTTATTGACTTACTGAGATTCCTCCTTCACCCTACGCTATGACAATTACCCGCGTTGCTATCTGTCGTATTCATCTCCGTGACACACTTAGAGTTTACCTCCCTTTATGTGGCTAATAATGACGACGTGCGATGCGTTGTGTAGCCGTCACTGCCGTTGGGCTCCTCTCCCGCTCACGGAGCTGCGGACGAAGAAACAGGATGACTAGACAATAGCGATTTGTCTGTAGCTCTCGCTGGTACACTGACAAAACTGTAATTATATGTAAATGTGTGTGGCCGCCGGGAGACCTCAGAAAAGACTGTTTGAACTGTAACCAGCGTGTTCTGGTTCGGATAATTATATTTCTGTCTGCAGCCGTCACATGTGGTCACCCGGGCAGTCCTATTTACGGCAGAACTACGGGGGACGGGTTCAACTATAACGATGTGGTCAGCTTCTTCTGCAATAAAGGCTACATACTGGAGGGTCCCAGCAGGGCACAGTGCCAGGCTGACCGCCAATGGAGTCACCAACCGCCCACGTGCAGAGGTGAGCGCTGGACACACACATCTTAAGAACCTGATGTGGACACAGAAAGTTATTCCCACACTAAAAAACCCATCTTTCCTAACTGGTAGTAATTTTCTACCTTGTTTTGTTCTTCTCAAGGGGACTATTTGTCCCCACAAGGATAGTAAAATGCATGCACACGCACGCCCACTGCTTAGCGTAGCAGCGGTCACAGACTCCCAAGGCCTCTCATCTAGCCGACTGTATATTTGTGGAAAATAAATAATGTGACATTTTCCACCAGATACATCTTAAACATCATTAATATTTCACGTTCGGAATATAGCACAGGGACATCAAGTGGTGACGGCTCTTCTCGGAATAAACAGGATCAG
This sequence comes from Esox niger, assembly GCA_016801105.1. NCBI lineage: Eukaryota > Metazoa > Chordata > Actinopteri > Esociformes > Esocidae > Esox > Esox niger. The sequence goes on from JACXGJ010008807.1 coordinate 7,105, forward strand.
GCTGCGATCGTGTCAATTCAGCATCTCTGTTATTAACTTGCAACACGGACCATGCCAGACAGATAACCCCCCTTGTAACGAACAGCTCAGCCAAACGGAAAACAAAATCCAGTAGGAGCTTCTAACGGGAAATAGTTAGATTCACGCTATCACCAAAGTTGATGGGGAAAACATGTTGACAAGGTAATTAGCGGAATTGTAGCCCGATACCAGATCTGGTTGTTGTTCTCATTCCGTGTTGCCATGACAATGAACATAGGACTTGTGAGAGCACACATATTGAACTGGGCTGGTGAGGATAAGACGGTAACACGCATGGCGTCCAAGAGGCCGGATGGTTACAGCATTTGACCGCTAACCCAAAGGCTGTTACACTGGTCCCTCCCTGAGCAAGGCAGTGGACACTGAGCACTCTCGGGTCATTGCTGTAAATTACAATACTGTGTATTCTGAGTCAAGTAACCTGGTAAAATAAAGGTGAAAAGACAAATCTGTTTTGATAGGTGTAACTTACGCACTGATGCTCCCTTAATAAACTACAATAATGCAGTACAACTAAAATAATTACAATAAGGAAAGCCACTGTAGGTTGCTGTAAGCTTTTCTGAGCCTTTATAATGTCTTATGCTATTGACAACAGTAACCATGTTTTAATTCCTCCAGTGATGAACTGCACTGACCCAGGAATCCCCGCCAACTCAATCAGAGAGAGTAAAATTGAGCACGGGAACTTTACCTTCGGCAGTGTGGTGTTCTATGACTGTAACCCAGGTTACTACCTGTTCGGCTCATCAGTGCTCACCTGTCAACCTGCTGGACACTGGGACAAACCGCTCCCTGAGTGTCTTGGTGGGTACATTGGATTTTTCCCCCTCTCATTAACAAAGTAATTGTATGGTTCATTCTGCCTGTTCTTCTCCTTTGTGCACCTCTTAAGAGCTGCTTGGTTAAAATGAAAAAGACCATCTAGTTTTATCACTTAACTGCAATATTTATACTTGCAATTAACGTAATTCCACCGTCATGCCTTCGTTAAGGTTAATTGGCTGTTTCACAATTATGTTTGCCATTATGTCGTTCAATGAACGTTGTATCCTTGAGCCTGTGAAAGGGCCTACTGTCAAGTTGTGAGAACACAGAGCGCTTAATACAATTTATGAAATGTTCAACATCATTTTTCTTGTAGTACGGACAGGAGACAGCTGGGTTCAGCTGGTGTTTCTATAAACAAGCAACTTTAGGCAATTTTCCCATTGCTGTGCTAGCTAGCTACTTTAGTACAAAAGGAATGTATATGCGGTAGGATGTATCAACAGAAGAAGGTACAGTATTCATTGTATTATCAGTGTGTAAACAACTTATCCAACTAGTAATTACTGTGATGGACCCTGGTCAAAAGACGTTCACTACATCAGGAAAAGGGTGCCATTTGGGATTCTTAAATGTCCTGTGTCGTGATGCCATGTAATGGAAACTACTTTTCCACACGTATTAAATGTACTTGACACATTTGAAGTTCTTAGGGTTGGAATCACAATTAAAAAACGACAGCTGACACATTTGGCATATCACCTAGACAGAACCTAAGTTCCCATTTCGAAACCGAGCCAGTGTCCGCCCGTTGTTTATCCAAGTCCCGCTTCTAAAACCTTTGTGAAGTTGAAATTGTAAAGGTACATTTGCGTGTGACCAATGTATTCACGCTAATGAGTCATGACTTGATAATGGCTGACTCAGCCTAATGGGCGTATTGACCTACACCACTAACGATGACTACATCCCAAATGACACCGACTCCCTGTAGTGCACTCCTTTGAGCCCGCGGCTGAGGGGTCCACTCTGACGGAGTGCAGCGCACGCAGAAACAGGGTGCCATTCGGGATTTGCCAAATGTTAATGACCCATAAACTGCTGACAGACGGTTTTTCGGTGAATGGTGTTGTGTGTTTGCGTCTTGAAGAGGAGGACTGTGGGAAACCTGGCAGTGCACCCTACAGCACCATGACCGGTGACAAGTTCTCCTTTGGCTCCACGGTCCAGTACTCCTGCTCTGGAGATAGGAGGCTCATCGGAGAAGCCACCCTCACCTGTCAACTGAACGGACACTGGAGCGGACCCATCCCTCACTGTTCAGGTGAGAATGGTCGCAGACGACCCTGCTGCTGCACGTCATCTTACACAAGCATGTTCCCTCAAAAGTCAGATGTTTGCGATTATATTTTATTTTTTCTTTGGCGTAGTATGTTCTTTGTTTCCCAAACAGTAATATGTACCAGGCAGCCAAAAATACTTCCTGTTTCCCCCCAATCTAATCGTTTGCTTGTTTTCCAAGTTTTCATTTATTCTCAAAACCACCAGGGATATTGGGTTTGATGTTTGCCCGGCTCCATCCTTCTCCCCAAACCCCATCGGTGTTGATCCAGTCCACTGCCGCTAAATGTTTCTGACCGTTCAACTTCAATCACAGATTTTTCCTAAAACGTCTTCACTACCTATGAGGGTGTTTACACGGTTGAATTCCCTGACCGTGAAAGACAGTTTGGTGTGTGTGTGTGTGTGTGTGTGTGTGTGTGTGTGTGTGTGTGTGTGTGTGGGGGGAAAGACAACGTGATTTCACGCTGGGGTGTTTCATTTGGCTGGTTGTAGTGTGGGTCATGCTGATTCAATACTCACGCCCCTAGCAAATGACTTTCAGCCTTCATAAAGATGAGCGAAATGGGCTGTTTGAATGAACCACACAGGTGATGGCTTGTAGTTGTCAACATATGGAAATTATATTGTATTTGATGTATTGTATTTCATTAATGATTCTAGGGAATGAACAAAAATTAGAATTTTTTGAAAATATACGCGTTCCCCCCAAATAGTTGTGTAAAAAAATCTGTCATTTCAGCACCCTGCTCTTACAAGGACAACACTTCCTATAATTGTGGATGTGTTGGAAGATGACCTCAGACGGGACCTTAAACCATTTTCTTACTCAGAATATTTCCAGATCCTAGAGATCCTTTAGTCTGCCTGTAAGGACCTTCAGTTTACACTGCAGGTGTATGTTAGGATTGAGATGTGCATTAACTGAGGCAAACAAAGGTTTGTGGATTTCCGGGTGTCCTTGGTGTCATTGTCTTGCTGGAAAATCGATTTGTAACCATTTTTTTGTATAACATGTCTGGATAATTAGTAGAATTTAGGATGCTTTTGTTCTTAACAAGGGACCCAAGTTCAGTGGAAGCAAAACAGACAATTGACATTATAGATCAACACCATATTTTATAGTGGGTAATCGGGTTATTTTTTGCATATACATATCCTTCTTTTGACACCAAACCCACTGCTGGTGTGTAGCGAATTTATCACAGTCCAGAACTGACATATACGTTGGTTGCTTTTTTAAATACATTTTTTTATCTGGCAGCGCAACTTGGTAATTGGCATGAAACTGGGGTCAGATGCTTCTGCTCATTGTTGGGACTAACTTGTCGCCTCGAGGTTGGGACTAGTGCGTAGCCTAGCGGTCGGTCTAACACTTCAGGGTCAGGAATAACACGTTGCCTCGCGGTGGGGACTAACTCATCACACTGTGATCGGGACTAACACTTCGTCTCACGGTCTGGACTAACGCTTCGTCTCGCGGTCTGGACTAACGCTTCGTCTCGCGGTCAGGAATAACGCGTCGCTTTCGCGAAATTTCGCACAGACAACTTTAGCATCGCCCAGAGTGCTTCGCGGGTAGCATAATTGTGGGTATGTCTTTGGGCGAACTTGCATGATGACAGCAGGTAAGCTGTGTATTCAGGTTTGAGAATAGCACATTTTATATGAAGGAACGTCAGATTATTACAATGGTTAAAATTGGAATAGAAACGTATTTTAATACATTTTTACACGTTATATCTCTACTCAAGTCATATGCCTCATTGATGTCATTCTTACAACCTAGCCCCAACTATCTCGGCTACCTGTCTCCATGCTGTATTTTATATTGATTGCGTCTCTGTAGGCAAATGGCGTGCAATCTTATAGCTCATGGAATCCCACCACTGCTACTAAAAGTCATCCATCTTTTTAAAAAGGACTGCAAAAGTTTAATTCTTTTTTTTTTTTATTGTACTCAGAGCCTTTCACAACCACCTACGCCGTGATTGGTCAGTCCCCAGCGATTGCCGCGGGTGATTTGCATCAAGTTGGAAAATCTTAACTTCTCACAGATCGCCCCGCAAGCCAGTCGGCCGCCACGCTTCCTTTCATTGAAATGAATTGAACCATCGCGAATAGTGTGAATGTACCGTAACTCATCACACTGTGATCGTGACTAACACTCCGCCTCGCTGTCGGGACTAACACTTCACCTCAGGTTCGAGACTAACGGCTTGCCTCACGGTCTGAACTAACGCGTCGCTTTCGCAGTGGTATTAACTCATCATCTCGAGGTCGGTACTAACGTCGCCTCACGGTCGGGGCTAACACATCTCTACACTCCTTGGCTGTTCAGAAGGGCACATGTGGTACTGTGCTGTAGTCCTATGTCACTGAGGATGACTCAGACGCCTGATCAGTAAAAGCTGCATAATCGCTTAGGAAGTTGGCTCTGTATTATCTCCCCACAAAAGAAGAAACGAACGACAGCCGTGGATGAGCGACATTAATTCTAATTCACGCCTAATCTACCAGCATCCCAATTAGCGAGATTGGCTAGTTCCACCTGGGCTGGTACCACCTAGGGGACTCGTGAATCATTGGCAGTCATGCTACAGTGTCTCTGCATCTTAGAGTGCACTGAAAAGGGGATTGGGTGCCATTTGGGCCTTTCATCACTTCACTCCATACTACTCCTTTCCTCTATTCCTGCAGCACCTGCTGTGCTGTGAGCTTTGACCTGAACTCTTATGTAAAGCCGTGTTGGGAGAGGGATATGAAGTGACCTGATCTGGGCTTCCTCATGTTCAGAGACCAAGGCTGTCTGTCAACAAGTCTGATATTAGCTAGCTAGAGCAATATTGCCCAGGTGCCAACTGCACATTTCCTGCTGATGTAGGCTTGATGGTTTTACATTTGTTTTTATACAGTTACCTGCTAAACATTGCATATTGGGGGAAGGTTTGGTTGTATTACTTTACAATTCAAAGTGGACTCCAGTGTATTGTGATGACCAAGCCCTACAATACATCAGGTTATGATTTACCTTTTTGTGTTTGGATTATGGAAAAGCATTTATCCTGACGGTCCTGGAATTTGATATGGAAGCCTTTCAGTTACTGATCAGATGCTCCAAGCACTCTGTTATCTGCCGCTCCAGCATGTGGTTTTAACACACATCAATACATACCCAGTATACACACAGTAGCAGAGCTACGTGCTGAATGATACTGCATTGAAACCACCACCAATGCCTGTTTTTTAAACAACAGCAATTTCATCTTTTTCATGACAGATTAATTTAGCATATTTTTAATTTCCAGTAGTGTAAAGAGGAATGGCGAGGGAAATAGGTGGGCGTAGTGCCTGTACGTCTCCATCTCTCTCTCTCTCTGCTTTAGCCGGCGCAGCTTGTTCTGTTCCTCATCCCAATATGACACGTTCAGAAGACAGGCTTAGTCACTCTCAGACTCTCCTCCGCTCCTCCTCTCATCCTTTGCCTTTAAAATGGGAACATGTCCCAGTTTTTCTCCTGAAGAAGTGTTTTAAATGGGGGGAAATGAAGCGGCTAAACTCCACTAATTCATGTGCAGAGACTGAGGCGGCTGCGTCCCGAGCGGCGCTCTATTCCATCCGTAGTGTGTCGTAAACCACCCCACCATGTCACTAAAGCAAGGGGGCAGGGCGCCGTTTTGGACGCGCCCCTAGAGAGTGATGCTGAGCCTGTGCCCTAGCTGAGGAAAATAACCCAGAGGGGCCGGACCTCGCAGTGATTCTAGGAATTAGCCGCTAACTCCACCTTGG
>JACXGJ010008807.1:13144-26129 GCA_016801105.1 Esox niger
TGTGTGTGTGTGTGTGTGTGTGTGTGTGTGTGTGTGTGTGTGTGTGTGTGTGTGTGTGTGTGTGTGTGTTTGTTTGTTTGTTTGTTTAGGGTCGAACGTACAATTAGGGCTATTGTTAATATTTAGGTTTTGGCTTAACAGGTTAGGTCATTGATGTTGAGGGTTTGGGAACATGGATTCTTTTAGGTTTTTTGTCCCCTCAAGGATAGAAATACACAAATCAGTGAGTGTGTGTGGGTTTGTTTGCCTGCTATGTAAATCTGTAGGCAACAGTGTATTCTCCCCAGAAGGCAGTTGGGTGTTTTTAGGATTCAGGTTGACTGAATGTTGGCTTTATCCTCCCCTCTCTGGGTGTCTGTGTAGGAGACTCGGCGGGTAGCTGTGGAGACCCTGGCACACCTTCCCACGCAAGCAGGGAGGCGAGCAGTTTCCAGCAGCGGAGCAAAGTCCGGTTCACCTGCGCTGTGGGCCACACACTATACGGCTCGGCTGAGCGGATCTGCTTCCTCAACGGAACCTGGTCCGGGAGACAGCCTTACTGCAAACGTGAGGGCAATGCTTAACAGGGTCTTGGCGTGACACGAATACTGAGTGTTCCCTGGCTGCGTAGATGCAAGCCAACGGAGATCGGGCGAGGAGCAAAACATGGCGCACACATAAATTACCTCAGCAATTAGGTGCAAATGAATACATTTCGGTAGGGCATTGTCCGTGTGGAAGCCACCGCTCAACTGCCTCCAACCAATATTTCTTAGCTTTCGGATTTCTAGCCTAACCCATTATCTTTGGCAGACCTGAAGACAAGTTTTACTATAGCAGTGATGAATGAAACATTCTAAATGTTAAATATGGGATCACAGACCACTTCTCTGCTACGGTGCATAAATTGCCTTCGGGTTCGACCGGAAATTGCAGAGAATCTCTGACAGCCTTCTCTTTCTCCTTGACGGTTATAATATCTAACAGGGTAATAGTCACAATGGCCATCCGGGAGTCCCAAATGGCAGTATGGTCCCTGTTTCACACACTTACTGTAAACTGAACTGTGTTGGTCGTGCACTGTAAAAGCAGTAGGATTCCATTTGGAAGTCAGAGAGAGTGCATGTCCTTTTTAATATGACAGGCTAGCGCTCACCATTCTCCCCTCAGCTTGACTCACAACTGAGCTGATTTAAAGATTGCTAGCTATCCTCTCTGCCAAGAGGCTGGATTCTTTCTTTTAAGCCTCAACTGTTTTTTTCCCCTGCTTCATCTTTGATGTCGGAGCTCGACTGGTATTAAAATGGAGCTATATGAGCATGTCATCCCCATGCTCCCTAATCTACTGAAACATGGGGATATTTACCACACATTCAACATACTCTGTGAGTTCCAAATGGCTTTCTGATTTCGATTTACTCCACTACTTCCTCCGGCCCTCTGAACCCTATTTGTCAACTGTAGTGCACTATTTACGGATTAGGACTTACCCTTATTTTTTTACCAGGTAAGTATGACAGAGAACACATTCTCATTTACAGCAACTGTGGGCACTTGGGTTAACTGTCTTGCTCGTAGACACAGCGAGGGATGTTTCACCTTGTCTGTTTGGGGATTTGATCTGGCAACCTTCGGATTACTGTTTAGACTTGGGTCACAACTGGCAGCCAATTCACTACATTAAAGTGTGTTTTCTCTGTATATCACCTACTTTGTGTACTAATCAGAAATGTTAGCAATTATCTATTTGTGTCTTAAAAATTTAACACGTCCACAAAACACAAACTGGAACGAGTGAATTTGAATTTTGCTGTAGAATTGCCTTTGTTTTATTGGACACTATATAAAGTTCCAACATTCAAAGCAAATAAAGAAACGTCCTCCCTGTGTGTTTGGCAATCAGAGAAAATACTAGAAATGCTATTTAGAAAAGTAGAATACAAACTTAAGGGCAATAGTTGTTTTTTCAACATCAGCCTTGATGATCCCAAGGTTGTGTTACTGTAGTTGCACGACTAAAAACAAGCAATCGCTAATAGTTTATTGTACAGTGCATGGATGTACCCCGATGTAGCTAGAACAGAATTAACAGGTAAACACTTTGTTCTGGATATTACGTGCAGTTGTCGTGCTTAAACCAACAAACAATAATAACATTAACAAACATTTCTTTTACCTAAATACTTTTATTTACTTTAATTCATGCAGTTTCAGCGTTTGCCTAGCGGATTACAAATATTCAAATGTACTGACAAACGCTGACGTGTTGTACATGCCAAGAAGCCTAGCTTAACGGTTATCCCGCCAAACGTGTCACAAACACCAACATTAACAAATGTTTACCACCAGAAATAACTTCATCCTGTGATGATTTCACAAGCAACTTCGTGCTTTCTCAGCTTTCCGCTAAATAGTCGTTCAATGAAGGAAAACCACCGTTTGTTCTTGTAGATGTCCAGTTAACCATATAAACGGCCATATTAACCGTGTTCCTCCAGTGTTCCTGACAGTAGCCATGTCTAAAAAACAGTATGTTTTTCAGCCTACGAATTATACTGAGATTAATGATACAGTGAGAAAATTAATTATAACTTTCTCACAACTCCGCCCAAAAAGTTATCATTAATTATAACTTTCTAGGCGGAGTTGATTAAACATCAGCCTGTGAGGAGGAGTGCGTTTCCGGACACCTTTGTCCTTTCTGCTGTGAAATGGAGTACTGCATTTCACCAGTGCCTCTTGGTCAGAGGTCCAGGGTGCTCTGTATGGTGTAGGGCACAATTTGAGACCTAATAACATATTCAGGACACGCTTATCACCTTCAGCGGCCTTGGCATGTCAGGAAGTGATTGAGGGGAGATGTCTCCTTTCTTCCTTACTCGCATCTCCATCCTACAGTCAAGCTGCCTGCCTGGGAAATTATTTCGCAATTTTCCAGACTGTTAAGAGATTAAGAGGGCAAATCATTTTGTTAATGAAATATAATGAAGTGCTACTGTAGGAAGATATAAACACCGGAAGACCGATCCGAATCCTCTGTTTGTTTTCTGCTCTGTCAGTACGTTAATAACCCTCAGGCTTGGATGAGTCATACTAGGTGGGAAAAAAGTAGATTTCAGAAAGACATTAGCAAGCAATTAGCTAGCTTGACCCTTAACGTCTGAGGTCTGATACTCGTTTTCACTCACTGACTCCCTCCCTCTCCGTCTCTGCTCCTCCTGCTCCTCCTCCTCCTCCTCCTGTCTTTGTCTCTCCTCCACTTCAGCGGTGCATTGTGGTAATCCGGGGACGCCTGCTCACGGCCATATTTTCCGGGTCGACGGCACAACCTTCTCACACGCCGTAGTCTACTCCTGCAGGGATGGATACCTCCTGTCGGGCACGCCCACCAGACACTGTCTAGCCAATGGGACGTGGTCCGGCTCGGCTCCTAACTGCACTAGTAAGTGGACTAAAATGCAAATGAGCGGCCCGAGGTGTGCGGGCCGAGCTGCGGTTTTCTGAGCACGTCTGTGGTGTAAGCCCGGGGTCAGATTGGACCTACTGTCTTTTAACGTCTGTTCCTTTCTCGCTCCGCCGCTGTTTCTTTTTTGTCCGGCTGAGTGTGATGATACTTTAAAAGAATTGTAGGAGTCCTCGGATTCCGTCGATTCATTGAAACGTTGCCAGACATGCCATTTTACAGGCAGTGTGACGTCATAACTCTGCCTGCCAACCTGGTCCCGAACAGAAACATGATAATCTGCACATTTATATTAAACCGCACTGTGTGCTGCCAGTCGTTACCACTGGTTTACATAAATGTTTTGCCAACTTACAAGCAGATGCTATGTGAATTTATTATTGCGAAGCAGTGTGCGAGATTGCTTTTTAAGTAGCCAGCCGTAGACTGCTAGTTACAGCCTTAATATATAATTGATCCACAAGTAAATACTATGTTTAGGCAATTGCCTACATAATACAATTTTAACAGTTATCAACAAATACATGCAGTCTTCTCAACCAGCATTTTAACTTGTCGGATAAATGTAGCTGCACAGCAAAAATAACAAGAGCCCAACAACTCCAGACCTTGTAGCAACTCAAAGAGAACAACCTAAAGAGCAGTCCTTGCCAGCAGATCAGAAAGCGAAACAAGATATTGACTTACAGATTGACTGTTGTGGCCCGTGCAATGGCAAGAGTTCCGCAGAGTAAGCTGTCAAAGCCAGGGAGATTCAATTTTCAGCTGCGCCACGTTGCTGTGTTGAAGGAAACTGGGCCAAAAACATGCTGCTGTGTTGAAGAATCATTAGGGCAACCTGCCTGGGGGTGTAGCCTCCGGTCATTGTTCCCACTCCACTTTATGGTTTAGTTAAATGACCCAACTTTAAAGGCACCAACACGCGGGTTAGCGTTCCACGCGCGGGTTAGCGTTCCACGCGCAGGTTAGCGTTCCACGCGCAGGTTAGCGTTCCACGCGCGGGGTAGCAGTTATTCCACCCTAATCACATACAAACACAATTACTGTATCACATGTAGAGCGTGTCTGTTTTTAGCATTTTTTATCTAGTATATAGGTTGTCCCACTTTCTGTTAGACTGTCTTTAATGTAAACACATCTTCACTAACGAGCTTCATGTGCTGTAATTGAATAACATTGGGGCGATCTATATTCAATTTGCCCTAAAGTATAATAACTCTTTAAGAAAAATGTGTGTTCCAAGAGCATCATTATTCTTGTGTCTGACTAATTGAAGTATGGGAAAGATTTATGATGAGAGAAAGAGGAGGAAGAGGAGGAGGAGGATGGGAGAAGGGTGAGGGTTTCAATTTGGGACAAACACGGTTCTGTGGAGAGATAAGCAATGCTTTCTAGGGAGCTTATAGCCTCTGAGATTGTGATCAGACAGGCGTAAACATTAAAGTCTGCCTCTGAAATTGTCCCCATTCCCACTACTTATTCGCTGTTGTCGCTTGCTAATTATGAACCCTATTCCCTATTGTAATTCACTACTTAACGCCCCTATTCTCTGTTGTTGCTCACTACTTGACAGTTTTATTCAAATGGTTTGCCGTGGACTAGTGCCAATTTAGGTCTAGATAGCGCTACGTTAGCTGTGTTTGAATAGGTATTTTAATTTCAATGTGTTTTTAATGGCGGAATGTCCTGGTTTCTTTCTCTGATTGTTCACTGTTTTAATTGGGTGTTCAGTTGGTTTTGTAGTGTTTGCAGTATAATATACACTTTCTGTCAATTTATAACATTTGTCTAATTCTGTTAGATCAGATTCTCTGGAATGTCATTGTGTTCTTTGGATTAATGAGTTCTTATTTCCGGATACCAAGGAAATGCTGTGACAACCCTCAATATCAAATTGAAATGTTTTGTAGAGCCTGTTGCCAGGATTGGATTGTCTCATTTAGAATGACTTCAGGTTTGCATGTGTTGTTTTTCTTTGAGTCTCTGACTTTATAGCTTCTTCCAATCTATTACATTTCAGTGAATTTGGCATCGCTCTTCTTTCAGAGTTTTAAAGGCTCTCAAAGTCATTCGTTCCCATATTGTAGGCATCTTTATTGCTTTTGCTTTGATGGTGTTCTGAGTTTTGTTCCTTATGTCTTTTTGGCACAGTTGTTCACCCTTGTCCTGCCTGGTTTGTTCTAGTTTTTGCCAATATAATTCATGTTTGTAATTTACTGGTAGATTGATGCCTTCTTTACTCTAAGTGTGTATGTGGTATCCAAAATGTTTGGATTGTTTAAGGTACTTATTGTTTATTTGTTTGGTTACTTATGTTTTATTGCTTTGGTTGCTGGTAGATCATTTTTTTGGTTACTGATTGTTGATACACCGATCAGCCATAACATTATGACCACTGACAGGTGAAGGGAATGACACAGATAATCTCCTTATCATGGCACCTGTCAGTGAGTGGGATATATTAGGCAGCAAGTGAACATTCTGTCCTCAAAGTTGACGTGTTAGAAGCAGGAAAAATGGGTAGGTGTAAGAATCAAAGTGACAAGGGCCAAATTGTAATGGCTAGACGACTGGGTCAGGGCATCTCCAGTACTGCAGCCCTTGTGGGGTGTTCCTGGTCTGCAGTGGTCAGTACCTCTCAAAAGTGGTCCACGGAAGGAAAAGGGGTGAAACGGGGACTGGGTCATGGGCCAAGGCTCATTGATGTAGGTGGGGAGCAGAGGCAGGCCCAGGTGGTCCGATCCAGCAGACGAGCTACTGCAGCTCAAATTGCTGATACCGTTAATGCTGAGCAACGGAAGAAGGTGGCCTGGTCTGATGAATCACATTTCCTTGTTCATCACGTGGATGGCCGGGTGTGTGTTCGTCTCTTACCTGGAGAACACACGGCACCAGGATGCAATATAGGAAGGAGCTTTAGTCTGGTGCGGTGCGGTCTGGTGTAGCCTGGTGCGGTCTGGTGTGGCCTGGTGTGGCCTGGTGTGGCCTGGTGTGGCCTGGTGTGGCCTGGTGTGGTCTGGTGCGGCCTGGTGCGGCCTGGTGCAGTGCGGTCTGGTGTGGCCTGGTGTAGCCTGGTATAGTCTGGTGCGGTCTGGTGTGGCCTGGTGCCGCCTGGTCTGGTGCGGTGCGGTCTGGTGTAGCCTGGTATAGTCTGGTGTAGTCTGGTGCGGTGCCGCCTGGTGCAGTGCGGTCTGGTGTGGCCTGGTGCGGCCTGGTGTGGCCTGGTGCGGCCTGGTGCAGTGCGGTCTGGTGTAGCCTGGTGTGGTCTGGTGTGGCCTGGTGTAGCCTGGTGTGGTCTGGTGCGGTCTGGTGTGGCCTGGTGCCGCCTGGTCTGGTGCGGTGCGGTGCCGCCTGGTGCGCTGTAGTCATGAAGTGAGCCACCCCGTAACCTTCCCCTGACAAACCACAGACTCTGGCTGACAGATGCAACAGATACCTCACTCATCCGTTGTCAGTGCTGTCCCTGTTGTTTCTATGGGGCAGATTAGGACAGCATGGTCTGTAGATCTGCTTTCCCCTCGTGTGCTCATTAGATCAGGTGGCGTTCCTCCCAGATGAACACATTCCCCTGGGCCTGGAAGGGTCTCCTCTTTTCCTCTGGAATATTTCCACTGAACGAATGCAGGGATTCTAAGGAAAGGGGAGATATTACAGTATATTACAGTGTTTTGCTTGTAAATGTTTTTCCCCCCGGTTTTAACCAAATATTTAAAAATTTTTATGGAAATCAATTCTGTTTGGTACTTTGAATTTGTTATCAGCAATTATCAACCAGACAGAGTAGTGTTTCTGTGTCGGCCCAATGACCTCTCTGTAGTGTCTCGGGCAGGGAGTGACAATGTCTTCCTCAAACCAAGTCTCCTGCAGAATTACCACATCAACCCCTTTTACATTAGTTAGCTAACCCCAGTGCGATGCTCTTCAGTCTGTCGAGTTTAATCCCTGGATGTTCCTTCTGGTAACGGATAGCCATTTAATGTTGCCAAGAAGCATCTCCACACCTCCTTCCTTCTCTTCCTGTCACCTCTCCCTCTCTTTCCCACATCTGTCTTTCCCTTCCTCCCTTCACCATAACCTCTGATGTTTCCTGATTGCTTCACTTCAGACGTAACTGAGCGGTTCAGGGACACCAACAGTTTGGCAGCCGTCAGGACTCATTATGAATCCATTAGAAGAACTGGTCATTACTGTGGTTCGCAAAACCTCACGGCTTATTGATCATCTGGGTTACAGGGATCAAAGTCACTCCCAAGGAGAACAGCGGAGAAGCTTGTTGGTTGTGTGCTTTATTCAGTTGCTATATTTTGTTTTATTGTGGAACCTGGAGCTATCCTTAAGAGAAAATGAAAACACAAAACTAACCAGTGTTTGTTCTGAATTGGGGGAAGGGGAATAGACTAAAATAGTCGCTGTGTCGTCATTCTCGTGAAACCTAGCACCCAAATGTGCTGTTGCCTCTGTACATTTCACCGTTTCAGAATGGCTTTAAATAAGGAGAATGTTTTTATGTTTTGGGAAAATTTCTCTGAACAATACTTCCACACCAGTATTTGGATATTAAGTACATTCATTACAGAATTTTTGAATGCGAACATGGATATTGAAGACATTCCTTTAAAATATTTGGCACATTTCCCTATATGTTGTTCAATATAAACTACTCTATTGGCTTATCAAAGTTCCAGTGCGAGATCTCGAGCCTAGTTGCCCCCAAGGGTTTCAGTAGTCATGCAAGGGAATGCATGACTACTTTAAAGGGGCACTCTTGTGCTGAAGAAGTGGAACCACTCTTAAATTCCCTTTTACATTAGACTCACAGAGTTTGACTTTTTGTTATGTCGGACTATTTTAACATTAACTTCACTGTGCCCAGGTCGCATTTCACCTGTTTGAATTTCTCCAGATGCAGTAATGTCTGTTTGACGTGCTTCTCGTTTGAAGTTTAATCAGTAGTTCCTTGGACTGAACAGAGTTTAATGATGTGCTGCTGTGCAGCTATTCTGTTGGGATGCATGCTTCATTTGTTTGATGTTTCCTGAAGTTCCTTAGCTTCTGTTCAGGCCTAGTTATAGAAGTGTGTGTGTGTGTGTGTGTGTGTGTGTGTAGCCTAATGTATATTACACATTCCTCCTTTCTGTTGCATGACACACTAACGACAGTTGTCAGGGGTGTGGCTTGTCCTCGGGTAGGAGAATTATTTGAGGAACGACTTGACTGAGATGCCCTGGTCTCCTCTGATGCCCTGGTCTCCTCTGATACACATTAGCTAATTGATATGTCATTTGTTTAAAGTTTAATTGGCAGTTTGTAGAACTGACGTTTTATTGATGTTCTGCTTCAAGTCAATTTTCCTCTGTTCAGACGTTGGAGGCTTGATACGTCCCAAGTGGCACAACTGTTCACTAGGAAGTGGGCCACTTTTCAACTGAGTGCTGATGCACTATATACTGTAGGGTATTGGGTTCGAATTGGGATACAAAAAGACAAAGATGACACGCATGAAGAGTGCATCAAAATATCTATCTTGGTCGAATGCCCGACTCGTTTAAACTATTGATTGACGCATTGTAAAAAGGATGTTCCGATCTAAATGTAAAATCTTTAACGATACAGACATGCTTCTGTTTACGTCACGTCAAATGAAGAATCATTTCAGTCAACCAGGAAACAGTTCTACCTGCAGCGTGCTTCCTCTTGAGGGTGATCTTTCATGACATGTTCACTAGCCTGCTGTCCGACCAAGGCCCACAAAATTAGTAGCAAACCCAAGTGGAGAGGATGGGTGTTATTCAACCGCTTCTGCACTGTCCTTTTCTGTTGTCTTTATTGTCCATTTAAACAAATACAGAAGTTGTTAGCTCAATTCCTGTTGTTCTCACAGAAGGGCTGAATGTCTTCTTTGCCTTGTGATCTTGATTGCTGGTGTTGATCACTCTCTTGGTGTCGTCCCGGCAGGGATCAGTTGTGGAGACCCTGGAGTTCCAGCTAATGGTCTGAGGATTGGGGAGGACTTCACTGTAGGCC
This sequence comes from Esox niger, assembly GCA_016801105.1. Taxonomy (NCBI): domain Eukaryota; kingdom Metazoa; phylum Chordata; class Actinopteri; order Esociformes; family Esocidae; genus Esox; species Esox niger. The sequence continues at coordinate 22,611 of JACXGJ010008807.1, forward strand.
AGAACATCACCTTCTTGTGCCAACCAGGGTACCTGATAGAGACGGACGGGTCCACCACAAGCACCTGTACCCAGAACGGCACCTGGAGTGCCGTCATACCTGTCTGCAAAGGTGGGTCATAGAGAATGATGTTTATGAAAAGGTTATTATTGTGATGATCACGGTTGAGTGGTAATGCTGACTGATGTTAATGGTGAGGATTGTATGTACTGGTGATGGTAATTGTATGGTAATGATTGTGACGTTATGGTGATGTCAATGGTAATGGTAATGATGATTATGGTAACGTCGATGATTGTTTGGTGGCCATCACCATACAATCATCACCATTACCATCACCATGGTAATGGTGTAGTGTAAAGATGAAGGTAATGATTATTATGGTAAAGATTAGGCAGTCGATGTTGATGAAGATGCAAATGGAGGCCATGAAATCAGGTAGACTTACTGGAGATGTGATCGCTGTAGTCCTCTCGATTGCTTACAATCAGAAGATTCCAGAAATCGAATTAGTTCTCATCAACATTTTGGCTGCCGGGCACCAATGATCTCTTCCTTTTGACAGTTTTTCTCCTCAAGCAGCTGCAACAGAATATTTCTCAAATTCAAAACAATGGTGGTGAGGAAGAACTGTCTTGTAAATAACACATCATTTAGAACCACAGTATTCTAATGGAAGAATTATAAACCCTATTCATTCCCCTGGCATCTTTCTGTTCCACTTTGATGAACATTAAACTCTAGCAGAGAGAAAATCGTTCCTGCTCTTGTGAACGCTGAAGCATTTATTGCACAGAGAAGGAGTAGATTTGCATATCTGGCAACAAGGTCCAGAAGTAAATGGATGCTTCTTGAACGGCACCTGATTCCCTAAACAGTGCGCTTTATAGTCAACAGGGTGTGATTTGGGGCGCATCCAATATGTTGTGCTGTGAGATCTGCGGCAGAGCCAGGATGCGACGGGCGACGAACGGGGGGGGGGGTACGACAGACCCACGGACAGAGAAGGCAAATGGGACATAGTTGCTTAGAAACAGATCACTGCAATAAATGAGCACAGGATTGCCGTTCTCAAACACAACGCACATAATAAACACACAGATAAAGAATGAAGCTCATTCAAGCGGTTGGCTTGATTTCATGAAGCAGCCTCATTCTCATTCCTGCTGATCTCTTGTTGCCAATATGAACGTCAGCTCCATTGCTGTTGCAGGAGAGCAGTACGATCTGAGTAGAACTAAACCTCGCTCTTCGTGGAGTTAAGGGCTGTCGCCATGGGTGGAAGGCCTCATCGACGTCACGTCAAATTTTAGCTTAGATTTTTTTGTTGCACTTCTTGATTTCAGCAAATTTTTTGCTATCAGTGAAGTCACCAAGATTGACGGTTGTTATGAAATCCTACTGTTACTGATCATCCTCCCCAGCAAAATCCTTGCTGGTCAAGATCGTCACGGGTTACTGCACTAGTGACCGCATCTGGACCTAGTATTGTAGCACAGGCACACACACACACACACACACACACACACACACACACACACACACACTTACTCACAAAGATTACAATATGTATTTTTAGACAGTGAATAAGGATTCAATTGGCTTGGATGTATCAGGCTGGATGTTCAGCATCAGTACATTCACAATGGACCTATCCCGTTGTGTCAGCCCACTGATCTCCACGCTAATCTGACAGACCTTATACATTTTAGCGGGCAAGCTGTTTAACACAATGAGGGAAGCTGCTGGCTTGGTATCATCCCGGATATACAATCACTTCTGTGTGTGTAAATACTCTGTCTCAATCGTGCTAATCTCCAGTGATAGATGCGCATAAGAATGCGAGCTAGCTGCTGTAGGTGGTGCAACACAAGGTTTGTTATTGGCTTCTCAGATTACACGCCTACTCGTGAAATCTCAGCGTTACGGCCCGAAAAAACATCCAGCGTGCACGAGTGCATGCCCGTCCCACACGCGCACACTCCACACACAGACTACTGCCAGCCCTCAGGTTGAGTTTCTGAAAACACGCCAACCTGATGCACGCAAACTTCTCAAGTCATTTCAACCTGACACCATCTCCCTGTTGTGGAGCAGTCTTAGTGGTAATATTTCATGGTACCTGTTTCATTATTAAGCCTGGTTATATCCTTGAATGTGGAGCTCGGGCGATGATCACAGAGCGTTAATGGGGAGAAGGGAAATGTGTCACGGAGCACCTTCAGGCAATAATCCTGTCAGGGACTCAGTGTGACAGCCTGGGCAGACTAGCTTAAACTTAAGCCAGCCAGCAAACCAGCCACAGCCAGCCGGAAACCACAGTCAACCAGCCCAGTCAGTACAACCAGCTGGGCAGGATATCCAGCTAGCCAGCAAGTTCAGCCAACTATCCAGCCAGCCAGTACTATCAGCTGCAGAGGGAGCTTCTCCCTGTGAACGGCCTTGGAAATAATTCTACTCTTTATTGTTTCATTGAAAAGATACGAGTTGAGCAGCAATTTGTGCTGGTAAACAACTACCAAAATAATGTCTAGTTAGAATTTCTGGTGGCTAAAGTTTTTGCACTGTACTGAAATTTGGCAATAGGTGTCGAGCGTATAGGATGGGATATCAGAAGTGGGTATATAACACTTATGGATTTACAGTCAGTGTGAGATAATAATACTACAGTATCTATAGTTTCATTCTGATGTGTCTTCATGCAAGGAGACAAGCAGACTACTGAGTGCTGAACAGCTGCTCAGGAGCAGAGTTTCACTGCATCCAGGACGGGCAGGCTGCTATTGTTGAGGAGTGAACTCTGTTACCTCGACGATGACCCATTTCCATCCCTTCAGACAGCCAGACCGACGTGCACTCAGCCTGGCTGTGGCGAGTCAAAGCCAGCAGTCTTAGCTGTCCATTCTGTCCAGTGACGGTGCCCTGCCTGCATCAGTAGACAGCCACTCTGTCCCGCCCCAGGGCCCCGACTCCCTCACCTAAAAAAACAGGCGCTGACGGAGCTCATGGCTCAACGTCCCACTCCTGGCCTTTAAAGAGTCCGCAGCCAGCATGATGGTTGGGGAAATCAGACCCAGGCTCTCATTCTGCCGCTAACATCGTGACAGGGTCCCACATCTTACCTGCTGTAGGCCCCGAGACCAGGGTCCCACGTCTTACCTGCTGTAGGCCCCGAGACCAGGGTCCTACGTCTTACCTGCTGTAGGCCCCGAGACCAGGGTCCCACGTCTTACCTGCTGTAGGCCCCGAGACCAGGGTCCCGCATCTCTCTGCTCTCAACAGTGAGACCAGGGTCCCACATCTCTCTGCTCTCAACAGTTAGACCAGGGTCCCACATCTCTCTGCTCTCAACAGTGAGACCAGGGTCCCACATCTCTCTGCTCTCAACAGTGAGACCAGGGTCCCACATCTCTCTGCTCTCAACAGTGAGACCAGGGTCCCACATCTCTCTGCTCTCAACAGTGAGACCAGGGTCCCACATCTCTCTGCTCTCAACAGTGAGACCAGGGTCCCACATCT
>JACXGJ010008808.1:0-26018 GCA_016801105.1 Esox niger
GGGAGGACATACATGGGGAGGACATACCTGGGTAGGGCATACATGGGGAAGGCTTAGAATAAAACGTTCTACAGGTTCCATCGTGGAATATAACTGGTTTTATTGGGTCGATCTAAAACAGTGTACAATAGTGTGAAAAAGTGCGTATTGCGCCTGTGGCTGGCAGTGTGTGGACTGCCCTACTGTAACTGCCACATTGACTTCTTCAACCATCAGTAGTTTCCCTTCCTCCATGGAGACTACACTCCCTTCCTCCATGGAGACTACACTCCCTTCCTCCATAAAGACTACACTCCTTTCCTCCGTGGAGACTACACTCCCTTCCTCCATGAAGACTACACTCCTTTCCTCCGTGGAGACTACACTCCCTTCCTCCGTGGAGACTACACTTCCTTCCTCCGTGGAGACTACACTCAATTCCTCCATGGAGACTACACTCCCTTCCTCCATGGAGACTACACCCCCTTCCTCCATGGAGACTACACTCCCTTCCTCCATGGAGACTACATTCCCTTCCTCCATGGAGACTACACTCCCTTCCTCCATGGAGACTACACTCCCTGCCTCCATGGAGACTACACTTCCTTCCTCCGTGGAGACTACACTCAATTCCTCCATGGAGACTACACTCCCTTCCTCCATGGAGACTACACTCCCTTCCTCCATGAAGACTACACTCCCTTCCTCCATGAAGACTACACTCCCTTCCTCCATGAAGACTACACTCCCTTCCTCCATGGAGACTACACTCCCTTCCTCCATGGTGACTACACTCCCTTCCTCCATGGAGACTACACTCAGTCTTTTGTCTTCGTGTTAACAATTGACTAGACGCTGTTCATCACGACTGTAGTAGTGTGTTTCCTCAACAGGAAACACATGGACCCTGTTGTCGATTAGCTGCAATGTCAAACCGTGCAGAGGCCGCATCCAAAATGAGCCCCTATTCCCTACAGTGTGTACCCATACCTAGTCAAGACTAGCATACTACATCAGAAATATGGAAGGGACAGATTTTGAATGCAGGCAGAATGTTTTCACCTCTGGGGACCTGAGGTTGTGTCTGGCAACTCAGCCGGTCTCTCCTTTCCCTCTTTGATCGTTAAACAACAAAGACCAAAACAAGCCCCTTGGTTCTCTATATGAAGTGTGGATCTGGCCCTTCCAGAGCCTCTGCGTCTTTCCTAAATCAGATGGCAATGTCAGCCGCTTCAAGTCTGTCCTTCACATTTTCTTTCAGTCCTTTCCTCACGAAACACTCGACTGGCTTTCTTCTTTCCCAATGTCAGGCTTCGTTTTGGGGATAGATGATTGACCAAATAGGCTTATGGATCATTTGCTGTTCCCAATGGAGGCCTGGTGAGCAGGATGAATGTATTATATACTACATATATATATACACATACACAAAAAAATATATTACTGTCCAGAAAAACCTTATTATGCGTCATAATGCACAGGCAGAGAGCTCCTGTACATTTGCAAATATTTTCTTGTGTCAAGTGTATTGTTTTTTGTTGTTGTTTTTTTATGCTAATGTCGTAAGTGGTAAAATGCAATGCTGCATTTGCTAATTGGTTTCATTTCATTAATTGGAAAGGGTTAATTGGTAACTCCAGGCTGGGTGAAAAACTAAAGAAGGGCTTACTGTTGTATGTGACATCCTGGGCCTTCAGAACACCTGGTAAGGGGTATTTCACCCACAAATTACTTTAGGTTAAACAATCTGTTTAACCCACAGAGTTGTTAGATAAATATTTGAATAGCTTGGTCAACTGTCGCTAGATTGTCACTGACTAACAACCCCAATTGAGCTTGTAAGCACCAGACCTGCCAAAAGGAGTGGCCATCTATACATAGAATGTTGATGTGGTCATGTACTCGTTGCCCAACACAGCCAGAAGAGGACAGGCCATCCTTCAGAGTTTGGTTATCCAAATTATCACAGATGGTCAAAGGAGCACTGTTTAGAATTCTGCCTCAAATGATTACTTATCTAAAACAATGAAATGACTTGTCACCTCTTCCCATTCTGTTACCGAACAAGACCGGAAATGTATTAGCTTGTCCAGGGTGTTTTTGAATGGGGGAAATTACCACAGTGGTCTACAGCGAATATGTGGAGACAAAACGTAAATACATACTCACAGACAAACTGACGAGTTTAAATGGTGAATTTCTCAAGTATTCGTAATAGTTTTGTAGAAGATGTTTAGGCTTTTCTATTTGTACTACAATAGTATTAATAAATAATAATTGTTAGTAATAGATACCTACACTTTTTTAGCAGCACTTCCGATTTGACACCAGTTAACCCTTACGTAAGATGCCCATTTGTTTTTCAAACTGTTAGTTATTGTTATCTAAGGTTAGCTAACATTCATGGCTAACCCAATAAATGCAATGATTTAGCAAACTGCCAAAAACAATTCCCCTGGCTAAACATAAAAGCATTGGCATTAACATTTTTTATTTGTGTTTTATCCTATGGTGCAGAGAGGATAAAACACAAATCAATTCAAATCAACCACACCGTTCCCCCATGAATGGTTTCATCCAGAGGTGTTTTAATGGTCTCCCATAGACATGGTGGGGAGAGTTCCCTAGACAACGGGTGACCTGCATACCAGTAACAAAGGACACACTTCATCTACATTTTCTAAAACCAATTTTTTATTGTTCAATCAAATTCTTAAACTTCCAGGACAATTCATCAGCCCTTTAGGCCCCACACTGCTACATTACCCCTGAGCATATGTTCCAGCTTCATGCTTTTAGGTTCCCTCTCCACCTCCATCTAAATCTTCTCCACCTGTCTACCCTGTGAAAGGTAATGTTCAATGGAACCGCAGCTTGTTTGATTATGTCTTCCGTAACTGCTTGTCTGACTCATACAAATCCTCTGGCTTCACTACTGGAAGAAAGGGAGACGGGAGATGGAGGGGGATATGCAGGACCATCTCATCTTTAGTCATGGATGCATTCATTGGCTCTTCTCACAATGTCTCAGCTGACTGTGGTTTCCTGAATACTGCTCAACCCTCAAGCCTGTGTGTCGCTCCCTGTCTCTCGCACACCAGTTCCCTCTCTCACACAGGGCCATGCGCTTGAACACTAAATTATACACCCACTATCCACTTCTCCTCCTCTCTCCAATCTATTAAGAGTTATGGGTACAAATCCAAAGGTCACGACCTTTCAGAAGCGTAAAGATGTCCTTTGCTGCTACTGAAATTCACCGTTCCACTAGTCATTCTGACAGCACCACGCTCCAGGTTTAAGTTTCCAGACAGGCAGATCTGGGATCAGCATCCTGTTACCCTATCCTAGTGTAAACATTAGTAGGGAACATACGAAACCTGCTCAAGATCAGTTCTTAAGGGACAACACTCCGACAACACTTTAGAATGGTTATTTTTTCAAATAGCACAAGCATGAGTGTGTGCCAATAGTCTCTTCTTCCTCTTTAATACAACTCTTCAAGCATGTAGTACTCCAGGGTCTTTAATACTACTCTTCAAGCATGTAGTACTCCATGGTCTTTAATATTACTCTTCAAGCATGTAGTACTCCAGGTTCTTTAATACTACTCTTCATGCATGTAGTACTCCAGGGTCTTTAATACTACTCTTCAAGCATGTGGTACTCCAGGGTCTTTAATACTACTCTTCAAGCATGTAGTACTCCAGGGTCTTTAATACTACTCTTCAAGCATGTAGTACTCCAGGGTTGGTGTAGGGATGACATATATTGAGTTTCCAGTCATTTCCATCAAAACCCGTAAAGGTGAGTGTGAGATTATTGCAAAGGCATTTGGATAGACATTGTATTTAATCACATAGAATCAACTGTGTAATTGCTAGGTCATTTTTTGTGCAATAAGTAAATTCCAGAAAAAGTAATGGACTGCAAAAATAAATGATATTTGATGTGGGAATCTCTTGATTTGAGACTTTGGCTGCTTTCTATGGACAAAGCTGTGTTAATTGAGAAAGACATCAGTCAAGCTTGCGATCTGTGATAATAAAGTTGTTAATTTCAAGACTCACTGGTTATGCAAATCAAGCATAAGGCTTTGGTTGTAATGACTATAAAACGCCTCTCCCACCATCTGTAAGTACATGGGGAATAAAAGCATGTTTCTTGTTATGATTGTACAGTAGATAAGCCATGTCAGTTATTTTATCTCTTGCATTTTTTGAATTTATTGATGCATTTTTGTCATTTGTATTCGTCCTCCTCCTTCTCCCTCACACACAAGTGCCCTCGTGTTCTCAAGTGATTTGTGAATAATGGCACATGTTGTGCTTGGAACCGATACAATTAGACAGACAGACACAGGGATTGCAGTGGATAGTTACACAACAACGTATAAAGGCCGATAGTACCACTTACTCAGGTAGACCCACAGCTGAAATCAGGGGTGTGGGGGAAGTCTTTGGTGGGGTATGGTCATATAAAACAAATCTTGTTTCAGCTCCACCTGAACTATTTGTGGTGCTTCATTCTGAAAACCTTTCTGTGCCTGTCATTGGGGCTGTCGCTTACGGTTCCTCTAAAGAATATTTGATGAGGTGAATGGTGTGATGGCTTGTAACTGACAGTGAGATATCTTTATTAAAGCTCTTAGATGTCACCCCAAGAGCATTTCTGGAACATAAAACCAAGTCTAGGTGCTCTGCATTATAATTGGGAATGATAGCGTTCCATCAAATCCATCAAAACAAACTTGGATATTTCTGCTGCTGTTTCACAATTTCCTTTAGATTGGAAGTCTTTAACTGGTTTTGCTTTTGGATCCAATTTTAGAACTAGGTTTTCGTGACACTGCTTAGGGCAAATAATAACTGTAGGAACACTGTTTGTGAACATGAGCAAATGTCTCTCATTGAGTGAGTGAGTTAGGGACTGACTGACTGACTGACTGACTGACTGACTACCCCTTGTTAAACACTGTAGTGGTTAGCGAAGTGGACCTGCAAACTATAGGTCCCGTGTTCGTATGTCCTCACAGGCACAAGCGAAGTACGCATTATGAATTATTCCTTATAGACGAAAACATTGCTGGCTAAAACCTTCAGTATCTACGTTATAGTAAGTCTGAAATAAAACAATTTACGGTTATATTGTGACTGTTTCTGGTGGATTTTGGAAGTATGCATCCATGCATGTGTTTTGGGTCAGGATAGACAAAAACATTTGCTGGCTACAACATACAGTAGTAACGTTATAGTGTGCCTTAACTTAAACTGTATACGGTGATATTACGCTAGCAATTGCTCAAGTCCCTAGAATATTCCTAGGAACATAGTTTATACTACTAAGCCTATTACTGTCTAATAAGCTGTTAAAACAGCCAGTGGAAAAATCCATAAAGTTTATAGATGCTATGATGGAGGTACATTTTATAAGAAACTTTAATCAGAAACACATTGCTCAATGGTGTCTAGCGACTGCTGAAACGTTCAATGTCGTGGTGTAGTGATTAAAGAGTTATTGTATCAATTTCATTTACAAATGAAAATAAGGAAATTGTTATGCCATGAAAGAAAGAAATCTGTTCTTATGCCATGAAATAAAATAGCCTTCGCAGACTCGCAAAAAATTGCTAAATTTGGACTATTCCAGTAAGCTAGTAGATACTGTTAAAGCCAATTACTGGCTAATACGCTGTTAAAACACCCAGTTGCAAACGGCATACAGTTCATAGACGCTATTTATGGTGGAGGAAAACTTTGTAAGAAACATTGGTCAGTTTAACTGCATCCATATCATTCACAAATGGCCAATTAACTGTTGAAATGGCCAGTGGCAAAAGATTTGTTCAGGGAATAGACAAGAGGCTATACTGACACCCGTCAAATGTACAGCTCTGCGGTGTAGTGGTTAACGACACAGTTTCATGTGAGCCACCCGGGTTTGAATCTCAAGAGGGCAACAGTTTCTATTGGGACCGGCTGAACCAGGCTTCCCATAGTGCGTTGAATGTGTTATATATATTTGTTGTCTTTATGTTTGTGATACATAAGAATGAATATCATACCCCAGTTAGAGATGAACATGACATGGGGAACATATCGGTAAATACTGTACATTACATAGTATTTGTGGGGAACTTTATTGACTGGTGCATATTTTTGCAACACAGTCAGCGCTAAGCGAGCTTTGAGCCAGTGGTTCGTGGGTACACACATTATCATGGGTGAGCTCACTCTCAGCACCTCTCAGTACACTATGATCAGAACAAACGGCCATCAATCATCTGCTAGAAGAACTGTGTTTTTTTACACTTTGATCCAATATTTATAATTGCAGTATGTCAAAAACATGCAAAACAAATTCCACCAACAGGTTTCTATGACACTCTATCACAAAACCAATAATCAACGCATAATTGCATATCGATGTGCGACTTTGAGAGCTTCAACATTATTGTGTGTGTTTTAACGCCACAGTTAAACATATTATGTCAATTGTGTCAGTCTTAACCAATCGAAAGGACACCCTCCCTGTACCCAGTGTCAAAGGCTTGGCTTGGTAACCTCCAAATGCCATTAGACCTTTGGTGGTTTTGAAACAGATGACTCTTTCCATTTATGAAATGACACATGTACAGGTTGCCTGCTGCTACCTACACATAGTTTTGAACTACACTGTAAAAAGTTGACTGTTGTTTCCATATTACCCAGTGAGTTGGGTGGAACTGATGTTCTAATGTTCAACTTTTAATCGTGGGAAGTTCTCCAAAGTTAACACTTCCTTTCGGGTACAATACCAGCCATACCATCATAATTACATGTACATTGGGAATAATAATAGGTGGGACCAAATTGAGGCGGTTACTCTAGGAAATGAGGGATAGTGTGTTTGTGTTCCCGTGTATTAATCTTTATCCCAACACACACACACACACACACACACACACACACACACACACACACACACACACACCATTCTCACCCACCATTTCTGTCGTTCACGTTAATTGGTGTTGTGCTTGTGTTGTATGATGCTATCGGGTCAGTGTTCACCTCTAATTGAAATAAATGCATCCAATTTATCTCTGTTCTCCCTCTGTCGACTGATTCATGGGTTTGTGTGTATGTGTGTGTGTTGGTGTCTGTGTCTGAATCCCACCCCCATTCTTATCTTCCATTTCTGTCGTTCACGTTAATTGGTGTTGTGTTTGTATCGTATGACACTATCGGGTCAGTGTTCACCTCTAACTGAAACAAATGCATCCAATTTATCTCTGCTCTCTCTGTCGACCGATTCCCTCCTTCGACTGTTTGCGCGTGCATGTGCTAGAGTGTGAGCGCATGCATGTGTTTTGTGTCTGTAACATTTTTTATCCATGCGTGCGTGTGTTCGTGATCATGCTGGAGGGAGAAGGATCCAGCCTGAGATCAGACAGTGGTTGAAATCCCAATTGGAAAAAAAAACAAAAAACACGAGCTATAAATCATCTGGTTGTTTCATCACCATTAGGGCGGAGTCCCAAGTGGCACCCTAACCTCTGGCACACTCATTCAAAGAAGCCTATGGTCCCTGGTTAAATGTAGTGTGCTAAATAGGGAATATGACGTTTGGTATGGAGCCATTAGCTGTCTTTTGTATTTCCATTGCCATCTGTTGCCACTGCTTCCCATTGACCTTCACAGAAACGTCACCGTGTACCAGCACTCCGCAAATCCCCTCATCACCCAGTCATTCGGAGGGGTCTCAATACTCTGAAGTCCTTTTGTTTGTGACCTAAGTTGCACACACGCTCATCACACACATGGCATGCATATATAACACAACACACACCACTCACAACAACCCCCACAAAAACATCCTCCCATGCCAGCCTTTTCTCCCTACCCACACGATGTAATTATGATGTAGCCTGGAGATATATGCATGAATCGTGGTTATAATAAATCACAATAAAAAGGAAGGCTTCTATTTCTACTTCAACTCAGCCCGAGAAAATATTCAGGCAGGACACAAAAAGGGTATGAGACAAGATATGAGACATGTCCTTGACCATTGAGCTTGTGTCTAGTTATATTGAGGCAAACTTAGGGGGGTCTGTGCCCCCATTTCATCAGAAACCCAACAGACCATAGCCTTGATGTAGAGAGGGCGGTCAGACCTCATTAGAAGTGAATATTATTACAGTTCTGGATCAGAATCATGACCCATCACTGCAATTCTTCTCAAAGGTAGCTACCTAGGCTCTCATTATACCCATGGATATCAATTTTTTTTTTTTTTTTATTGAGTAACATTTAAAACACTCTTTTACAACTAGGACCTGGGCTTGATTTCCCTCCAAACATTGTTTCAACACACACAACATCTGGACTTCAGAACTGTTCTTCTCTGGCGACAAAGCTGAGTGGTTCAGCAACGCCCCGTGTGAGCTACAGAGGATTTTTTTTTAAACATGTAAGACAAGAGGTAATAAAGCTTATATTAGGGACAGCACATTATGGTACAACACTCCCTGTTTGGGGGAAATTGTACCAAATGTTCCTTGAGCATGGTGAGGATTAGAGTTTGCTCTCAGCCAAATCGTTCACGTCTCCGTATCGCCAGGTCTGTGTTTCTAGTATTGACCATGTGACTGATAGCGCTGTCAGCTGGCCCCACATTGGCTCTCCTCCCATCACCGACTTTATAGACTGCCCTGTCTGGGAGAATGTATTCGGCAATGAATTAAATAGAGCAAGCCACAAACAGCTGCTGACAACAGCAGAACAAAACAAATAGAGCTGGAAACACTGGGGCTTTCATATTTCCTGGTCAGAATAAGCCAATTAAAATAGGTGATTTACTCTCACGTGATTGAACGGGCTACATTGTACCTGTTTCCATAAGATAACCTGGCACATGTTGACTCTATGCTAATCTCACCATGTGGTAGTTATTATATCCTGGCAGTAACCATATTCTTAATGTCCACCAATCAACTGCATTTAAAAATAATTAACCCTGTCCACCAGTGTGTGACACATTTTAAAACAACAAATGTAAGGTTTTCTTTTGTCCACTGGTTTGTAATAAACATTATGTAGCAGTATCGCATTGATGCATCCTTTTTAGGGTTTTAGCAACTTTAAACACTTTAAATAATTTGCTAGGTTACTAGCTACTAGCTACTACAATCATAAGACAGGTTTTTTACATGCATGACCAAATATCAAATATCCATTTCACACAATCTTGCGCTTTACAGCAATAAAGGTAGGGGTACACATTTAAACAAAATTATTGGAAGTCAGAGTTTCAAATATCTTTAACATACCCTTTCCTGCTGTCAGTAATTAGTAGCCAGATCCACTAATTCAGTAAACCAAGAGACCACCAGCAAATCAATAGCCACCAGTTATAACTCCACTTGCATGTGACAAAATATATTAAATTCAAAATGTATTTCATATCATATGCAATATTTCATGTGACTCAGAGTTCCTCTAACAAAGGAACGTTTACTGAAATCCGTATTACCCTGAACAACATTAATTTTGAGAATTTTTACAATAGTAATGTTACTTCTACTTGAGCAGAATATCATTTAGTGAACAGTTTAAGATATTTCAGCACTCTTTAGAGATGGGCCTGGTTTTGAGCCTGTGGTCTAAAGGTACGTGTATCAAGTATCATGTAAGAAGCAAACAATAACGATGGTCTACAGGAACTCTGTGAATCTGGGCATCTGTCAAACGATTGTGGGATATGACTGCTGAGGAGTAACTTTGTTCTGCTGCATTGTTTTTGTTTGTCACTTATAATTTGCAGATATTATATTGATTTTGATTGATGCTTACATTCTTAGAATTTTGGCTGGAGGAAACAATTGGCTCACAGACTTGCTACCCTCATGTGTCTGCTCATTGTTCTATGTTGTAGTGAAACCCATCTGCCTCAAAAACTCAATTGAATTTGTGTATTCACCCAATATTTCAGTTCTGGGTAAACGAGATTTGCTGCTACCTATGGCAATGAAGAGAGCAATCATAGATGTTTGTTTGAGAGGGAGATGGCCCAGTAAGATGGACAGAGCAGCGAGATGTCGCACATTAAGTGGCATTGATTAGGATTCTGACCGGTGTGCAATTAATGTGTTTAATTTGTTATTTGAATTAAGACCGTGCTTGCCCTGTGAATCCGAGTATTAGAACAGTTACACCTGTCAACCAGAGCCAGGGTTTAATTTAGACACACACACCCAGCACACTTGTTGTTTTAACCATGTAGGCTTAGCCTAGTTTTCCAGGAGTTGAAGAAAATAGTTTTAGATTATTCTGATTTACCAAAGCACTTTGATGTTTCCTAATTAACAGAGCCTGCAGGCACGTTATAGAAGTTCAGTCCTGTCTCAGATCCTATTCTGCACCGTCGTTACATCACATTATTACCAATGAATTAATTATGTGTTCAGCTGAACACCATTAAACACTAATTTTAGGTCTAATTGCTTTGTAATCAATCTAGCAATCAAGACTTCAGTTTCTGATGTTAATAGATTGATGTGTGTTTGCGTAGGGGATGGCTAAATAATACGTGCTGTTAACATACTGCATGATCTAAAAGCGAACTGTTCTTGCATTGTGTCGTCTGTAGCTTAATTCAATTTGCATATAAAGAAATCACAAAGTATTTTGGATGACGTGACCTACTCTTTCAAAGTAAGAAGTACTGCAATATTTTCTTAGTCTGAAATTAATGTTTGCAGTTTGTATCAGTAACTATGAGATTTATTCAATATTATAGACACTGTGTCTGGTATTTCCTAAGATTTGTTATCGAAAATGTCCTTGCCTTCACCAGCGTAGGAATTTCACGACAGCCGTCGTTCCCGTTGCTCTGGCCGCAATGTCCCGAAAATCATTGTACGCCCTACAGGCATTGCTTAGGATAACAATACATTCGGGATTTAGCCACCCGAATTAGACACCCAAGAAGTAACATTGGGTTTGACATCCGCCGACATGGTAGTATATGTGTTGTAAGATTAAAAAACAAAAATTACTTGCTTCGCGCTCAAATAAGTGACTACATTCGTTTATTTAGGTAATACTCATTAGCGCATGTGATTGTGATGTTAAAGGTTAATTAGCTGTTTATTTTTGGGTAAATGAACTAATGTTAACTGTTTGGCTAGCTTGCCTTAAAGTTACTTAACTGTCAATACCGTAGCCTGTTAGTTGTCATGTGAACGCTGTGAACTACTACTTCTGAAACAGATTCCAGAACCTATATAAAGTGTGAAGGAGTAGATGTAATTTGAAGGATTTTTTAAGTGGAATAAACATATCATTTAAAATAAGTTATTATTCCAAATATTTTATAAAAAAGTGAATAATGTATGTTTTTATGTCATGCATGTTTTTTTCTTATCAACAATTCAAGTTGTTTATTTGTAAGCTCCAAATCCTCTTATTTTACTCAATGGCCTTTGTGCCCTGGTGTCTGGCCTTTGTGACCTAAACATTTTTGTGATACCGAAGGCCAAATGACCTTGCCCCTAAAATGAGAATATTCCAAGCCTGCTTACAACTATATTCTTTTATAACTTTTTATCATAAACAGAGATCAAATGTGTTTGTGAGAGTGTAAGATTACAAACAACATCTTCGAATATCACTCAACCAAATTAGACTTAACAGTTATTGCAGAAAAGTTCCTGGAGCCAGGATTCAAGATCGAATTTTGGCTTTCAAAACAAGAATGGTCATGATGAATCCACAACTTAATTTGGGTGATCAATGAAAAATGAGAAAAGAATGTGGAAGTACTTGATCATTCTTGATGGTTAAAGACCAGGAAGCATTGGATCATCCTTGCACCTGGCTAATGGTGGTGTTTTAGACATGATGTATATTTTATATACAATAACAGGTACAGACAGGGATCAGATACAGGTAAAGAAAACGTTTTCAGGTCCCTAGAGGGTGTTTTAATAAGGGAAGTCACGGAAGAGGAAAGAGGAAATTTAAAATGAATCCAACAAATCATTCTCCTGGGGAGGCTTCGTCGTCTTCCAGCCGGTCTCCCAGTGGCGCTTTGGTATGAATGGGTGAGGCAGTCACAGCTGCGACTGCCTCTCGACCCCTTTTCTCGTGGCTGCCCTCCTCCAATGTGTCCCCCATCGCTGAGGCAGTGCAGCATATGCAGTGTGTCGGGGAGCAGCGCCACTGATGTGTCCCTCGCGTCTGCACCGATCTTCTGCCTCATTTTTAGCTTCTTCTGCTTCTGCCTTCGCCATGTGCCCAGGTTGCTCTGCATATAACGTCCCTGACGAGGTCCCGGTGGGAGGCAGCTGTGCATGTGCCGGCCGTCCTGGCTGCCTCTCGGATGTTTCCGGAACCCGCCAGGTTTCTCCGTTGGCAGCGCTGCGCAACAGTGGTTCAGCAGGTGTGGATGCAGTGGCGCCACAATGTTGTAGAAATGTTATCTCAGTTTTTGCATTACAGGGGACACTCTCAATCACTGTTACAAGTTCTCTGTATTTAACATGTCCGAAAAAGTCATTAAAAAAAAAAAAAAATATTTGTTTAAGTAGATGCATAGATGTTTTGCACAACATTGAGGTGACCAAGACCAAGTCACTTTTTTGCCCAATAATGAAATGGATGGTATGGTCTTAGATTGTCCTTCAAAAACATGCGTGCCCATGAGCGAGAAAGACAGATGGAAGGAGAGGGTTGCCCACCACACTCATGGGACAGGCTGTCAGGCATGACAGGACAGACTAAGCACGTTCTGCTTTCGTGTGTCTGTGTGAATTGACTCAAGGGAAAAAATGATCTGAACCTTCAATGAACTCTCAAGGCTGCTTATTCAATGACGATCAGTCGTGTCACTGCAGAGATAACTGACAATTCATTTACTCTACTAACCAGTGTTTCAAATGGAAATGTAATTCATACAGTTGACAATACTCCTTAATGTCAACCACATAGACTCATGTCTGGTCTACAAAGAACAACTGTTCTATTGCTATCTCTATTATGACCGTCTCTGTGTTGTATGTCAACGAGACAGTTTATTCACAGCGTGAAACAACTGCTGTTTCATCATACTCTCTTTTTATTTATCCCGTCTTACTGAGAGCGGTAGGGCTGTGCTCAAAGTCTCACCTTTTCTCCTGGATAGTGCACTACCTTTAACCAGGGCCCATAGTACTCTGGTCAAACGTAGGGCACTTCACAAGGAATAGTGAGCCCTTTGAGATAGGCCCATATAGCACAGTCGGGTAGTGTGTTGTGTTTTTGATGAAGAATATTTGGTGCCAAAACCAGGGCCTAATTCGAGCTATCAACTGAACACAGATGGTTAGCCTCAGCTCTCTCTCTCAGACCAAATTAGCATGGCTCACATTTTAATCCCACTGCTAAAATATCATGCCAGCGTGGACACACACCAGCCAGGACACACACTCGCACATGCACACGGGCACACACGTGGACACACGCACGCACGCATGTACACACATACCAACACACAGAAATGTGTGTATTATTATCAACTTGCAACCAAAGAGGTACACACATGATCATGTACAAACTCATTTCCATAAACACACCTGTGCAAAATCACATATGAAGACACAGTATGTGCACATAGGCATACTGTAATATATGTACATGTTAAGGTTCAGATAAAAACACAAGACACACACACACACACAAGGCAATTAATACTAAGATCTGATCTCATCCAGGCAAGGCAGTAATTTCCTGTGCTGTTTTTATAGGTGATCCATATATCTGTGAAATGGACGGGCCATTCTGGAACACAACACATTCCGTCAGAATTCTGGACATGGCCTCCCGTAGCGTTCCATTATCGCCATGGTAACATGGTATGACTCCTGCCAGGGCTTAGTAAAACGTTATTGATTACCCTCAGCCTCCTCAAACTGCCTGAATGACTCCCCATAGACCCACACACCAAACTGCCTGTCTCTCAGACATGGGCACATACACACGCAAGCTTGTGCACACTAACACATTCACTCACACACACACAACACGCAGACACTTCAGAAAAATAACAGGCTGTTAGTGGCAGCACATCTGAACCCTGGTGACAGAACTTGTCAAGGGAGATCCTTAGCTTGTTTTTCTGTGTGTGAGCGTGTGTGCGTGGTTAATAGTATGTGTGTTTTTCTGCACATGCACATGTGTGCACATTTCCCTCAAAAAGCAACATAATTCATTTTTTCCCTTACAAATTTTCACCACATAGAAATAAGTCACTTTAGACCACATAAAAAGCATTTCACGTTCCCATAATTAAATTTGAGTCTCAGTGTTGGAAAATATATTATCAAACAGTACCCTCGTAACATGTAATATTGTAACATTGTAATTCGGTAAAATGAGAAAACTGGTCAGGGATTTGAAATGTTCTGCAAACATTGTAGGCATAGAACTATGCAAAAGTCTTAGGTCACCTGAAAGTTGTTTAAAGCTTTTTGTATGGGCAGTGTTTTTGCCAGTAAAAATAATACAATATTAGCTTAGATAGAAATCAACACAAAACCAAAAAAGTTGCAAGAATTTATTGTTTTATCCAAAAGGTAATTGTGATCTTGTGAGATGAAAGATTGATGAATTTATTAAGTTTTGCATTACATTTTTTTGTTGTTATTACAATTCATTGGAATACTCTTTCTTTGAGTATACTTCATTATATTATAAATCATTATATAATGATTTCAAACAAATAAAAACGTATTTCTCAGATAAATGGCATGACTATTGCACAGTACTGGCGATTGTATATATACCAAATATAAAATGTGTTTTATCCTGTTGTTCAGAAACATGGTGCAATCAACTGATGCCAGTGACTGCTGTGGTAATTATAGTGCATTCAATGTTTGGTATAATGTTCTGGTCTCAATGCAGATTTTTACCATTATTTTACTAAATATGTATGACTAAATGCACATAATTATTTTCAGCAACAACTTGGGAAAGGTTTGGTATAACTTCATTGGAACAGAGCAACCGGTTTGAGGTGTCCCCCAAAAGTACAGTATTTTCATGTTAAAATCAGCAGTGCACTCAAGCTATGTGCTGGGATGTTTTGCTAACATGCATTTCCCTGCTATGCCTATGTGATTTTGGTGGCCACATCAAGACCCAGCTCTCACCTTCTAGCTTCTGTTTTTCCTTTATGTCAGCCCGAGTCAATTTTCCTGGCATTTTAATATCCAGTTTAGAAAAAAATTAAGAGACCACTCCTAATTTTGCTTCAATCAGCCTCTTTATATGTATGGTAGCCCATCCATTCCAGTGTCTGTTAAATTCTGAACAAGCACATCTCATTTTACTTAATGAGGTACTGATTAGGTGATTACCTGAACCAAATCTAATTTAATGAGGAAAAGTATAAAAACCACTGCTGTGGTCATCACTATCCTCTTGCAATAGGACCAGATTAATGGCAAAAACAGTAGTAGTACCTCAAAGGTAATTTGAATGAAAAAAATACTATTCAGCTTGACAAAAGAGTTGAAAAGAAAAGCTTTGAGTGAGGAAAAGAAGTGTTCAATTGAGGCTTTACTGGCAGATGGATACAATGAGCCTCAGGTTGTTTCCATCCTGAAAATTTCAAAGACGGCGGTTCATAAGAACAAGGTCAAGCAACAGACATTGGGGACAACAAAGCTACAGACTGGCAGAGGACAAAAAACGACGGTCCACTGACCAAGATGACTGTCAACTCATTCGAATGTCACTCAACAACCATAGGATGACATCAAGTGACCTACAAAAAGAATGTCAAACAGCAACTTGGGTGAAGTGCAGTGAGGACGGTTCAAAACAGGCTTCTAAGGCAGGGTTGAAGTTGTGCAAAGCTAGAAAAAAGCCCTTCATCAATGTTCCTTAACTCTGAGAATTGTTTTTTCCTGCAGGAGAATGTTTCATGTCACACAGCCAAATCAATCAAGGTGTGGATGGAGGACCACCAGATCAAAACCCTGTCATGGCCACTCCAAGTTAAAACATTACTATTTTGTTGTTGAAAAATGAATGTAAATTTGTTTTCTTTTAATTATTTGAGTTTTTTTGACCAGTTGTTGTTTTCTCCAAATAAATACACTAAATGACAATATTTTTTATTGGAATTTGGGTGTAATGTTGACAGTAGTTTATAGAATAAAACAAACATTTTCATTTTACTCAAACACATACCTATGAATAGTAAAACCAGAGAAACTGATACTTTTGCAGTGGTCTCTTAATTCTTTCTAGAGAATTTTAGGGTTAGGGCTAATAATTAACATGTCAACAGCAAGCAGGATGGGTGAAATATGTTACACAAGGCATATATGAATGTTATAATGACTTAAATCAGTTGTTCATGTCAGGTTTATTTAGTGGCTTTGTTTAGATATTGACCAGCCAACCTGTCTTGCACCTGATTTCTGTGCCACTATCTACTACAGTACTGTTCCCAAGTTGTTTCCCCAAAACACACTGAAGATCCAAACACTTCCAACCCAATTCTGAGAGTTAGGCGATTGAGAAGAAACTGGGTCAAGAATCCTACAGAAGAGAGATATTGAGTCTTTGAAATGTCGGTACACTCACAGAAGCATAAGCTCACACGTACTGTAATAATACACACAACCACACACTCACACAGGTCCCCCTTAACCCTATAATAATAGATTATTACATCAAAGAACTTGCAGCGTTTCCTGTACTGTGTTCAAGGGGGGCTTTCCACATCCTTGATACATCCCGGCACAGCCAGAAGAGGACAGGTCACCCCTCTGAGCCTGGTTCCTCTCTAGATTTCCTCCAAAATATCTGCCTTCATAAGGAGTTTTCACTAACCACAGAAGTTTAACACTACTGTTGTTAGCTCCTTGGGGTTTAAGGCCAGGTGTTTTGTGAAAGCACTTTGAGACAACTTCTGATGTAAAAGGGCTTTATAAAATAAATTTGATTGATTGACTGATTGAGGAAGTGAGAGAATGTATGGGTTTTTCAATGCTAGTATAATAATCCCTTGTGTTATGAAGGTCTTTGCTCTCAAGGGCCCCTAGAAATACAGTGAATACTGAATCAAGGAATAGTACTGCGAGACAAGGAGACTGTTCAACAGGTTGTAGAGATGCAAAGTTACTGTGAGTATTGCCATTTCTTTATTGGTTGAGTCGCTAAACCATTTGTCCCACTGGTCACACTTATCATTAACATCCTTTAGATATTAATCCCTCCAGTTTATATTAGGGGTGGGTATTGGCAAGTGTCTTGTCATACAATATACAACCTAAAGGGTTAAGTTAGTAAAGATTATTCAACAAAAATTGTGTCATCACACGCACGACAGTCACGCTTTGTTTATCTGATTACTGTCAGAAGGGGTCTGTAATTCAGCATGGAGTCCCATACCAATAGGCTCATAGACAGCTTATGGTTGCAAGCCATGAAACAATGCCTTTGAAAAGAAGAATGTCTTACCAACTGTAAAGCATGGAGGGGATGGCATTATGGTTTGGGGGTGCTTTGCTGCCTCAGGGGCAGGGCAACCTGCCATCATTAAGTCAACCATGAACTGAATTTGGTACCAAAGTTATATAGTGATTGTGTAGCAGGGAAATAACCCAAAACATACAAGTAAAGCTACAACACAACAGTTCAAAAAGAAGAAATAGAGGGTTATGGAATGGTTGAGTCAAAGCCCAGATCTCAATCCTATTTAAATGCTTTGGGGGACTTGAAGTGGTGTGTGCATGTAAGAAAACCACCACACAAGATACAGTTCAAGCAGTACTGTAAAGAAGCATAAAGACAGTTATAAGAACAACTTTTTTCAGCCAAAACTGATTAAACAATCTATTGAAGCTATGCATGTACATATGTAATTATTTGTGACTCACTATAAAAATACATTTCAGTAGATATGTGATGAATAAATAACTGTGAAGTATAATCTTTCAGTGTCATTGGTTGAATTGTATTACCTTTATCTGTCAACAGTGTCGACTTGAAGATTCCCAATACTTAACCACTGAAATAAATGAATTCTTGCCACAATCACACTTCATAAGTTTTACTGCCAGACTTTCTCACTATCTTTAATGCTCTGACTCTGTTACTAATACTGCATAATTGAAACATCCCAACTCCCCTACGCAAATGCAAATGTAAATACTGCAAATACTTTGTGTTTTCTTTCTTATCTGTATTCATGCTATTACTGTATCTATATCAGTAGTGCAAATCCCCGCCCCCTGGGGAACTTAGACCATGGGATGCCTCCTTCATACAGACAGAAACTCTAAATGGCTAAGCCTATTAAAGATACAGTGCGGAATTGGACAGAAGAACAGGGTCTCATCCTACATTAACGTGCAGAAATCTTCATACCATCTGAAACATCTTTATCACATAGCTCACCATTGAACCATGACCTGCCATTGCTTAGTAGGTGTCATGACGAAGGTTTTCAAGTGCAGACATAGATCCTTCCATTGAGGCCAAGAAGAAGCTCAAATTGAGATTTGGGTTTAAGTTCCGAATCAGGCTGGAAAAGCAATTTTACAAGAAGCGACTATTCACCTCGAAGGCATTGGACAGAAAATTACTCATACCACTTAAACAATATACTGATCATTGACATGACAACAAGTGTAATCCGTGGCTGTGTAGCCATGATCTATCACCCATAGATAGCGGCTGTCGAACCAATTCATTGATAAGACGCTTGTCAGTCAGGTCCAAACAGCTATAGGCAAGTGATTGGCACTCCCGGTGATAAGCACCCGCCCTATCTTATGGCTTGTTTACATTAGGTGAGAGAATTAAACACTACAACTGTTTCAAGTGTGTGCACTGCACAGAAACTTAAAACAGTTCCAACACTGTTATCTTCACACTTGCAAAACACTGAGGGGCTCTATCGAAAATATGGCACACGCCTCAAGCTATCAGTATCCGCAAGTTAACACAACAAAATCACTTAGCGTCTTGAGTCTCCTTCGATGTGTGGACGAAAATGTAGTGCAATATAAACAAGCCCTTAGCTCCTCCAGTCAAAACACCCTGGCGCCGCTAGTGTTCTCAACTCTAAACAAGGCAAAATAACAGCAGTTGAGAGAAATATTCACATGGCATCTTCCATCTTATGCATGCCTCTCTTTTTCTCTCAGCTAGGCTATCCATAAGCCATTCATTTGGAAGAGAAAATTAATTGACTCTGAGGCCTGGAGTGAGATTACGATAAGATGGGGGGTGGCCATAATGAAGTTAGCGTGGAAAAGCTCATTAGATGCAGTGAAAGTCTGAGAGAGAGGAGCGGAAGAGAGACGAGGAAGACGGGATAGACAAAACATTTGCAGAAGTGAAAAAGAGGAAGACAGATTCAGGATCTAAGAAAGAGGTGCCTAAGAGAGAGGAAGAGAGGGAGTGACAGTGAAAGGAAAACAACGACAGAGATAAAGACATGAAGGAGTAATGCGAGGAAGACGACTTCAGGTATATTTTACTGCACATCCGGTTCTGTAGCCAGCTGGCAGGGGATCTCAGGCCATTGGCCAATAGACTTTCTAGCTCAGGGGCCAATGACTAGATAAAAAAACAAAAGGAAAAGAGCGCTGAGCTGTGCATCCTGGAGCCTTCTGGGGTCTTAATAAACCGATAAAGCGTCGGCCCACCTGCCAGCCCGTCTGCTGGTATTGTTTGTGTCCAGTGTCACTGTGTGATGATGTAATTAAATACAGATCTCATTAAATTCACATGACTTCATCTTGGAGGAGTACGTCATTCACGTTGCTGCGGCTGCAGAGGACGAGATGTCTATGGTCTCTCCAGCCAAAATCACACACAAGCATTAGCACAGGTAGTCAGAGAACAGGCTGTGATGGCTGAAGCCCCGTTCTATGTGTGTGTGTGTGTGTGTGTGTGTGTGTGTGTGTGTGTGTGTGGGTGTGTATGTGTAACATGTCCCCTGATCCACGCTTCAGCTCTGTTGAGGACACTATTAAAAACAAAGTACTCCTCCAAGAGTCACCAGTTTCTCCAAGCAAATCCTGTTTAGCCATCGAGCCTCGGCCTGATGAATAAAAATAAACATCATTCCAGATATTGAAATAGAGAACCTCTGAATAATTCAACATGGCCTAGATAGCGGTCTCATCTCCAGAGGAGATATTGATGTAAAATGCGTACAGATTACATGTCCTAATAGCATCTGGTGAGATATAAAACAATGTTTCAATGAGGCACAGGCTGCATCCCAGAAGCAAGCTGTGTCCTTATATCGTGCTCTGCTTTTCATCGGTGCCTTACAGTCAAAAGTAGGTCATAGGGCATAGAATGCCATTTGGGATTCATGTACAATTGCAAGGCGCCCGGTCTTCTGAGTTTCTACGAAGATATAATTAAAAACCTTTATGAACTTAATTTTGTCTAAGATTTCTGCTTGTTAAAGAATGTGTCAACTGTTGCGATGTTCTCTTAAGAACTTTAGAGACTTACCCAGGGCCATTCAACGAGTGGCACCCAGGCCAAATATGTCGGTTTATTCATTTAAATTGGCCCCTTATTATACTGTTTTCTGAACATTAATAATAAAACAGTTATAATACTCTCCAATGGGAGAATTGTTTTCCATGTAGTCTTAACCATTACGTGCTGTCAGTCACCTTCACCCGGCATAGCAATCAGACCAGGTAACAGGGTTAAAAGTCTGCCCACCAGACAGCTTCTTCACTGTAAATCCGATCACTACATTACACCAGTGCACGCCTGGCTTGACACAAAGCGCTGAGGTCGAAGACAAACTCAGTTACGGCTATCATAAACGTTCTCTGATAAACATCTCACCAGAAACATAACTTTTTTGCAATTTTTGCTGAAAGGCATTTTTGCCAACAATTTTCTGTTTTCATCCCACATTACATTCGATGGTTAATCAAGGGTAATGCTTTGAAGAGGACAGCCTCTATGCACGAGATACCGATGGACGTTTTTCTCCGTGATTGCTGCAACAATAAAGCCAATCACATTTCAAGCAAAAATTAGTAGCATAGGCTTATTTTCTGAGTGACATCTTCAACCACTTCAATGGATTTAATTTAGTTGCAACGGTTATTGACATGATTACAAAAACGGAACCTTTTCTTCTTTGGTTTAAGTCCAAATCAAAATGCTTGCTCTTCAGACTACATACAGTTAGGTCCGGAAATAATTGGATACTGATATAAGTTATTATTTGTTATTTTGTCTGCTTTCTGAAATATATTCAAGTTACAGTTAAATAATGGGCTTGAAGTGCAGCCTCTCACCTTTAATTTGAGGGTATTCACATTCAAATTGGAGGAAGGGCTTGGGAATTACAGCTCTTCAAAATGTAGCCCCCGCTTTTTTCAAGGGACCAAAAGTAATTGGACAGTTGACTCAAAAGCATGGACAGGTGTGGGCTATTCCTTCCTTACTTCCTCATTAGTTATGCAGGTGAAAGTTCTGGAGTTGATTCCAGGTGTGGCATTCGCTGTTGGAAAGCTGTTGCTGTGAACCCACAACATGCGGTCAAAGGAGCTCTCAATGCAAGTGAAACAAGCCATCTTTGGACTGCAAAAAGCCCCATAAATGTTTGCAATTCCTAATTGTTTCACACAATATTTTTGTTCAAACCCTTGAATTAAAGCTGAAAGTCTGCACTTAAATTCTATATTGGTTGTTTTATTTCAAATGCATTGTGGTGGTGTACAGAGACAAAATTCAGAATCTGTGTGCCAATGTCACAAAAAAGCTTGGTTTCAATATGCCCGACAAGAACTTGACCAGCCTCACAGCTTCTGGCACACTGTTATTTGGAGTGACTAGACTAAAATAGAATTTATGGTCACAACCATAAGCACTATGTTTGGAATGGGGTCAGCAAGGCCTATAGTGAACAGCAAATCATCCCCACTGTGAAGCATGGTGGTGGCTCACTGGTGTTTTGGGGGTGTGTGAGCTCTAAAGGCACAATCTTGTGAACATTGATGGCAAGATGAATGCAGAATGTTATTAGAAAATACTGGCATACAATTTGCATTCTTCTGCATGAAAGCTTCACATGGGACGCTCTTGGACTTTCCAGCAGGACAATGACCCTAAGCACAAGGCCAAGTTGACCCTCCAGTGGTTACAGCAGAAAAATGTGAAGGTTCTGGAGTGGCCATCATAGTCCCCTGACCTTAATATTACCGAGCCACACTGGGCAAGCATGCAGTTCATACAAGTCGACCAAAGCCTTTGCTTGACGTGGAGGCATTTTGCCAAGAGAAATGGGCAGCTATAACAGCTGCCAGAATTTGTGGCCTCATAGACAACTATTACAAAAGACTGCACGCTGTCATTAATTCTAAAAGAGGCAATACACAGTATTTAGAACTAAGGGTATGCAGACTTTTGAATAGGGGTCAGTAAATGTTTTTCTATGTTGCCATGTTTTGTTTTATGATTGTGCCATTCCGTTATGACCTACAGTTGATGTGTTTTCCCTACTTACTCATGTTTTCTTTATACATATATTATCAATTCTCCAATGGTTTGCAAACTGTAGGTATTTGGTCACCACACAAGCTAAATCTCAACAAGACAGAGCTGCTCTTCTGACAGGGCAAGGCTTGTCCACTCAAAGACATGTCCATATGGTCGACACCTTTACAGTTTCCCCCTACCAGAGTGCTAAGAACCTTGGCATGACCCTGGATAAAATCTTGTTGTACTCTGCAAACATCCAAGCGGGAACTCACTACTGTAGGTTCATGCTCTACAATATTCTGAATATCACCTTACCTCACAAAGGTACTAATCCAGGTCATCTATAGCTTTCTTAAAATGCATTGATTAACTGCAAGTTGCACTGGATAAGATTGTGAAATGAATTGAAAATGTAAAGGTCCTATGGGGATATGTTTTATTGAACCTTTTTATGTCAAAGGACAGTGATATCAAGTAAGCTATAAACTTCCCTCTCGTGATTGGATCAGAAGATTAATTCATGGCCCACCATCATCTCATTTTACACTCTCAGAGTGTCTTTTATAACATGCATTTTAAAGGAGTATGCCTCTGTTTCAGATATTTAAACTACATAAGCACTATCAAAAACTGGAGGACAAAGTGTGTAGGAGCGTGCCCTTCAACAAAAGAAGCTCAATGCCAGGCATTTGACACACAAAACAACCAGGAACCAGCAACATTCAAGGTAATCTCAAAACAATAATTCCGAACACAAACGTGCCTAGTTACAAACAGTTTGTCCAGAAATTCCCCGTTCTGACCTAGCCATGCAAGCAGCAACTAAGAAAGATGTTATATCTAATGATTGACCACCCATCTGGCTAAACTGTGTCATGTTAATGAACAAGAGAAAAGAGAAGGATAGGTAATTGCAAGAACCCAATTGCATATCATTTTAAACAAATAATGAAGCACAATGTGTTGAATATGTGTAGTCTTGGTTAAGCAAATTTTCCAGTTCGAGTAAAGAGCACATTGATTCAAGATTAGCAATCTGGCTTTAGGTCAAATTAGCAGATGTTTCAAGTAAGGTAATTTGTTAGCCCTGAGAATTAACTGTAGAGTAGATACTATATATACTTCATATATACTATATACTTCAATGCTTTCTTGGATATCGATCTGTTTGCTGGACATCACCATAAAAAAGTTTGAGAAAGGTGTAGGAGCCACCATACTGCATAATTGTTTTCAAATGTTCAAAAGTAAAAAGAAAGGTTATGGCAATGAAATGCTTGGTTTTCCTACTCCCAACAATGCAGTTAAAAGTTAAAAAGTAACAGTAATTATAATATAGAAATAAGAAGATAACATGAACTATCAATGATACCACAATACAAAAAACACACATCAATAAAAATAACTATACAACTGTACAACCATAGTGCAATGTAAAAGTGTCAAGTGTGCATGATATGATTGGCAGATGAGCATGATATAAAGTGACAGGTGTGCATGGGTCTATGGATGGAAGGGAAGAGAGGTTCCTGAATTGAGCAGCTATACAGCCTGAGGACAGAAACTGTCCTGTAACCTGTTAGTTTTAGATGGAATACTCCCGTACCTTCTGCCGAACGGAAGCTTGGTAAACAGTCCATGGCATGGGTGGCTGGGATCTGTAATTATTTGTTTGCTCCACCTCCTACACTTCTCTGTGTTGTGATGCTGCAGGAATGGCAGGTCAGAACTAGTGATGCGCTCTGCTGTTTTAATCAACCTCAGAAGTGCTTTACGGTCGAGGGCAGTGCAGCTGCCATACCAGGCGGTGACACAGCTGGACAGGATACTCTGAATAGTGCATCTGTAGAAGTTGGTGATTATCTTGGAATCCATGCCAAATCTCCTTAATCGGTGTAGGAGGAAGAGTCATTTCCTGGCCTCCTTCACCAAGATGTTAGAGTGATGAGACCAGGTCAAGTCATCGCTGATGTTGACACCAAGGAACCGGATGTTATGAACTATCTACTGCAGACCCACTGATGTGTATGGGGGCCTGGTCTCCCTGCCGCTGTTTCCTGTGGTCAACAATCATCTCCTTCATTTTGCTGATATTGAGCTGGAGGTTGTTTTCCTGACACCACGAAGTCAGTGACTTTACCTCGTCTCTATAGGCTGACTGGTCGTTGTCAGAGATCATGCCTATGATGGTGGTGTCGTCAGGAAACTTAACGACGGTGCTGGAGATGTGGGTTGCCAGGCAGTCATGGGTGAAGAGAGAGTACAGGAGTGATGCCATGGATGGGCGCCAGTACTGAGAGTCAGTGAGGATTGTGACAGTGATCCTTGCAATAGTGGACCAGCAATATCAGGGACGTGAAAACACAGAAGGTCGGGAAGCAGATTGCATCACAGTTGTCATTATTATTTTTGTAAGAAATACTTTCATATTGTAGAGAATAATGAATAATAATGCAATTTGTGGCACCTTGAAAACAGGGTTTCCAATGAACTCTCCATTTTGGACTTGTTCAAGGCATAGCTGTAAAACATTTTCTGTTATAAAGGTGATTTTAGCATCAAACTTGTGTGATTTTAGTGCTATAGTTTGATTCCAAGTGT
The DNA here is from genome assembly GCA_016801105.1 of Esox niger. Taxonomy (NCBI): domain Eukaryota; kingdom Metazoa; phylum Chordata; class Actinopteri; order Esociformes; family Esocidae; genus Esox; species Esox niger. The sequence continues at coordinate 25,092 of JACXGJ010008808.1, forward strand.
CTAACAGAAAGAGAATCCACTCTCATACACACTCAGATATTCCTCTTCATAGCCATTCTTTCAGCACTGCATGACAGAGACCCTCTCAGAAAGATTGCTTCGGTAATGAACCCAATTGCTGTGAGCTTCAATCATATCTCTTAAGATGAATTAAATCACACTTGGTCCAGACTTGACTCTATTCTAGTGGTTGTTTAGGGCAATGACAGTGTTCCATGTAGTATGATGTCCTTTTAATGGCAGCCTTTCTCCCTCTGACTCTAACACACACACACACCCACTCACACATTCTGTGCACTTACACACACCACTGTTGTGGCTTTCCCGCTCATTGGCTATATGGACACATATGGACACACCCATCAATTCTCCCAGCATGGACACTGCACTGCAAATAGGCTGGATATTGTTTGTGTGTGTGTGTGTGTGTGTGTGGGGGGGGGGGGGTGTGTATGTGTGTTGCACTGAGCTGCTGTGCTATAGGACTGCCAACAGAGGGGCCATCTGCAGGGCCACTGTAGAGATGCTAAGAGACAGAAAAGGTGAGGTTGTATAGGTAGTTGTATTGGTTGTTGTATGGGTAGTTGTATAGGTTGTTGTATAGGTTGTTGTATAGGTAGTTGTTTAGGTAGTTGTATAGGTTGTTGTATATGTTGTTGTATAGGTTGTTGTATATGTTGTTGTATAGGTTGTTGTATAGGTAGTTGTATAGGTTGTTGGATATGTTGTTGTAAAGGCTGTTGTATAGGTAGTTGTATAGGTTGTTGTATAGGTAGTTGTATATGTTGTTGTATAGGTAGTTGTATAGGTTGTTGTATAGGTAGTTGTATAGGTTGTTGTATAGGTTGTTGTATAGGTAGTTGTATAGGTTGTTGTATAGGTTGTTGTATAGGTAGTTGTATAGGTTGTTGTATAGGTAGTTGTATA
>JACXGJ010008809.1:0-26024 GCA_016801105.1 Esox niger
TTATGTTGAGTGTTTTACCACAGTGGTGTGGTTTATTTTGGTTGTTAGCCGTAGGCTATACGTGTCACCCGGTCAGTGTCTGGTTTATGTTTGTATGTTTGTTACTTTGTTCATCCTTCAATTAAAACAATGGATAACTACCTCCATACCATCTCTGCGCCTGTGTCCTTCCACCAATTCTACCAGATTCTTGACAGGATCTCCATACTTGGATTAAATATATTTGGACTCTTAATATGTGCACCCGGCACAGGCAGAAGAAGACTGGTCACCCCTTGGAGCCTGGTTCCTCTCTAGGTTTATTCCTGTATTTGGCCTTCTTAGGGAGTTTTTCCTAGCCACTGAAGTTCCTCACTATTGTTGTTTGCTCCCTGGGGTTTAAGGCCGGGTGTTTTGTGAAAGCTCTTCGTGACAACTGCTGATATAAAAAGGGCATTATAAAATTTGATTGATTTGATTGATTGATATTTATAATTTATACTGGATTCAAATGGAGGTTCCTGTTGAACTTAAGTTCCAACTTCTTACTGTTTAGATTGGTCAACAAAGAAGTTAATTGTGTTTTTATAGTATAAGAAGTGTACATAAACTGTGCTTTTTAATAAAATCTTGAAATCTACCTGCAACAATGCATGTTAGGAAATGTGATCATATTCTTCCATTTTGTACAACTAGTATGTTTTACAAAATGTTGTACAACCTAGTCTGAAAACAGCGCTGAACATAACATGTAGCAAGAATTGGCATGTAGGAAAGGGTTGTTGAAATATACAGTATATATAACAAATATTACAAACTTTTTGACTAAAACAGAACATTCTATAAATATCCATGGGATGCTTGGGAGGATTTAACCAGCCTTAAAAGTTACCTGCACTTTTGCAACATTGTATTTAATTGTTTTGTGTGTTGTTGTAAAAACACTATACAACAAACATAGTATGTATTGTAATAACAATAGCAATATAATCTTGCTATCATTATATAAATCGAGTGTGTTAGTTACAGATGGGTTGTAGCAAGATGTACTGACAGGGGGTGGAAGATAAAGAGGAAAAACATATGATGAAAGAGAGAACCGAAAGAGAACAGGGGAAGAGGATCTGTTTTCTCAAGTGAGACGTGAGAAGATCTCTAGAGAAAATGTGACTGGGGATTCTGGTAATTAGAACAGCAGCACTGACGTTAATCAGTGTCTTTAGCAGAGGACACGGCTGTCAGAGGGCCATTGCCAACAACAACACATAGATGCACCAACAACCCATGAAACACATCTCCCTCTTGCACTTTCTGTTTCCTGTTTATTTTTCTGTGTGTGTTTCTCTAGTGTGTCCCTGGCTGAAATAGCTGATATAAACACATCCCAGAGCCACTAAGTACACAGCATAGGCCTACATAAACTCTGTGGGCACAAGACGATGAGCAGGCCTCACCAGAGCTGGCAGCCAGGCTCAATTCACCTGCTGTTTAACAAACCTCTCATGTGCAACCTAGACACACACTAAATGGCACCTCACAGTTACTGTGACACATTCACACGTTGTAATCCTGCTGGCCTTCTCAGAAATGACACCTGTCGGTGAAAAACCATGAATCAGCATGGTGTATTACTGAGGTGAGATGTGGTTGAATGTGGGATAACTGTTTAAAGAAGGTCTCTAGCTGTCCTGGCCTGTACCTCACTGTAATGATTTGTTCTTGAAACACCAGTTATTATCTGTCATCAGTGGACCTAATGGAGTAGTTGCTACGTATACACCTTCCCGCAGATATTTAGGAAGGCAAGTAATAGTTAGTGTTTTCTGCTGATTTGCAAGTACACGTACACGGGTGGTTGACATTTAGGCATTAAAGAAATATCTATTTCTTTCTGAAGATCAATATCTGCATATTAAAAAAGATGTGGTTGGTAATGACATTTTATCACAAAAGTTCATTCCTATATGTGGGCAATTAGCAATAAGGCCCACATATGTTGCTATATAATAACACAGTTGGAGGTAAATGCCTGCGTTTCGGCCCAACATGCTAGTGAGCGACAAATCAACTCTGTTTCTTGTGGCTGTTATTCGTGACACATCATTGACTTGTCTTTTTTTAAATGTGCTTTTTTAAAACATCAAGAAAAAATGTAAGATCAATTAATTTTACAGTTTACCAAAAATGTTATTTTAAAAACGGAATATAGAATGTTATAAATATTTCACTAGATGATATTGTCTGCAAAATCTAGATGTTAGTTCTTTTTTGTCATGCTGCCACTGATGCAACCCAGTCATCAGTTATTTTGCATTGTTGCTCTGTAAAAGGATTGGTTGTCCATTCTATTGATAAATAAACACTTTATACTTCATATCTATGGTCCTTCATATCAAAGGCAGTTGCCTTGTGGGCTGGCTAACATTCGTGTCACTGCTTGCTTGCTAACCAAATCCACATCAAATCCACTTTTGGTGAGATCACTTGCCATCAGTTTCATTATGATTACAATTTTCTAGTTTAGAATGGACTTTGTAAAATAGATCAAATGGGTGATGCATGGTACTTGCTGGCCCATTTTGACTGACGAGCCCCACTACTTGTTGAAATTGTACAAAAACTCCAAAGTGCATAGTTAAACAAGAGCGTTATTAGTATCAACAATACTAGTCCCAAACACTAGGCTCTTCAAACAAATACATATGTATTAGCATTTTTGTTAATCGGAAATATATTCATCCTGTCAGTTATGACATATTGCTGGTTTCAGCCCAATGCTGTGCATAATATTGCCCTACAGAGGATGCAGGCAGTACAACATTAGCCTTTTTCAAAGTAGTCCTTGCTAAATTTGTATGTGCTCAGGGACACTTGGAAGTCTGGATTCTTCTTTATGTTGTAAATACATGTGATTTCCAACACAAGGGTCCGTAGACAAATGCTTTGTAAGTCCTTCCTGAAGGAGAATTCAAACTACCAAGTCATGCCACATAGCATCACATCTTTTAACTTCCTGTATAGGCAGCAGCGTGTGTTGCTAGCTGTCGTATGTTGCTTAATGCTTGATCCCTTACCTCTAAGGTTATCATGGTTGATGTATAAATGTTGTGATGAAACACTAGAATTCCATAATTACTTGGAGATACTTTATGGATGCTGTGTTGTATAAGAATGCAAAACAGATCAGCATAGGAAATTAAATGTCTGAAGAAACTCAGGAAATAAACACAGAAAATGAAATGCTTAAAAATATTCCACTTACTTTACATAGAACAAAAGCTCTTGTACAGTGCGACTTACATAGTGATTGGATATATTAGAAAATGTAATCTTGGCACTTTGTGGATTCACACCCATAACTCATGCTCAACCAACAAAGCTACACTGGGCCTTGTGACAGTGTGGTACTGATGATTTGTTTGTTGAATAACAAAATGAGACAATGTATCTCTGTGGCCCACAGGGTGAGTGTGGGAGTGTGTGTGGGTCAGATATGCTTCTTATGGATAAGGTCTGTCACACAATGGGAGGATTTTTCTCTGATGCAGAAAAATGACACATAACTCACATTCTGTTCTTTCAGCTGGTGGAAAATTGCCTTGGTGCTGATTTTTTTAGGGCCAAAGCACAAATATATGCATAGTAGCCTAATGCGCCTTGAACACAGCTGTTAGCAAAACAGTCTAAAGATCACCACCAAGACTAGAGTACTGTGCAGGTCTGTTTGGATGCTGCCCACTCCCATCTTGTGACATATGTTACACAGCATTGTTATAAGTCAGTTCATTGCGAGCATGAACTCTTCAAGATGTCAGTTTCAGGAATTCTGGTTTGTACCCTATAACACCCCTCCCCTCAACTCACCCCTGCCAGAACAGCATGTTGAGGGAACTTCCAGGAATCCAAAGTACATGTTGTACATCTGCCATGTGAATGGCTAATGCTGTTAAACTCAGCAGAGGTCACAGGCACAGTACATACCTATGTTTTGGTGGGGGGATTTTAGTTTTCTCTAGGAAATATAATGCAATGATTATTTAATGGTTTACAGTTTGGCTCAGCATATTGTGATGAACATTGTTTAGAGTTTTTTTTCATGTATACTCTAGACCTGGTCCTGGTTTAACTGATGTCTTGTGTTCTGGCTGAAATTGATCACTGTGCGACACTTTACTATGTAAAGTCCTTCTGTCACCAGAAAGCCCGTCTGGCTTTTCTGAGTTTGTCATTAGAGAGTCAGTGAAAGTCCTGTTCACAGGCTGCTGAATGCAATAGCAGACTGCTCTAGGAAAAAGCTTGTTATGTGGATGTGAGTTGTTGTCTGAATATACGCTGGGCATTCTAAATGCAGATTGTTGGTGATATTACAATGCCCCTTGATGGATGTCCTAACCCTGGCTTGATTCCAGTGGGAATTACACTACGTAATGTTATTGGCAGACCTGATGTGGCCAACAAACCAGGACTTTCCTAAAACCATTATCTTAGGTGAAACTAGGCCCTGAGGCCTTATTACCATGTTGTCGTAAACAGTTACATTGAATCGCTAAGGAAAACATACGACTACCTAGACCTAAGTGTTGTGAAAATGTTAGCTAAATAAATATGTTTCTGACATTTTCAGACTAAACAACTATTAAATTAAAAACCACTGCTACCACACCTACTTTTTATAATAATTATTAGAATTAATCCTTTATTTGAACAAGGAATCCATTGGAACGCTGAGACCAAGGTCTTTTTTACAGCAGGGCCCTGCATATACAAGTTTACATATACAGGTTAGTCTCAATGACTAAAAACATCTAGAAGAAAAACACAGAGTACAGAGAAAACAAGACATACAGTACAGGTCCAATCATAGATAGCACAAAACAAGTTTAAAAAATGTCCGGTTGTTGCAGTTCTCTAACCACCCTCCAGGAGAACTCTCCACCATGGTACCTCAGTCTGCACTCCAGCACTTCGATAAACTCGTCAGTCCTTTCAGGAGATAATGCCCTACATCGATGTCTCGTCAGTCTCGCTAGCAACTGCTCAATTCTTATGAATATTCCTAGGAAGTTAGTAGATACAAGTAAGCCTAATACTGGCTAATAACTTAATTACAGCAGCAGCACAAGAACTTGCGTTACACAACAGTAGCGGATTGTTACATTTCCTCTGAGGTTATTCCCCTGATAGCACAAGAACTTGCATTACCCAAAACAGCTACAAGCAACACTGAAAAAAGAATTCAACAAATGTTAAAATGGGCTAGGAGGAATAGTTTCCCAAAGCAGTTCAGCAGATTGTTACATTTACCCAGAGGTTATTCAAGAGCTACCACTGCTATGCCTGTAAAAAGTCAACACAATTATATCACATTTTCTTAGTCAAATAAAGTGACAACAGATACATATAGATAAAGATAAATAACCATGTTATTTTAAAACAGTTTTTGGTCCACTGAGCACACTCAAGTTTGCAAGGAAATATGTGGAATGTCAGTTATGGGATATATGACAGACACTTAGCAGAGGTTACTGTATTTGTGTATAGTTGTGTGTCTTCCTCTTGCTCCTGGGTGTCTTCCTCGCTCTCCTGACCAGCAATATGATTCGCTGATACAGCTCAAATCATTTGACCTCCAGAAATCCCTCCAACACTTCCATCCCTCCAGCCAACCAGAATTTGCCTCTATGCTCAGCACGCCAACCATGCATCCTGTTTTCTCAGTTGCTCAGTTTGTTTTACTGCATGTAGTTTGCTTAGCCTTGCTAGCTAAAAGGGTCTGTGCAAGTTATTTCGATCAGATCTATGATAGAGGAAGTGTTTTTAGAAAGGGTTCATGAGGAAGTGGGCCTGTTTGCTGAAGGAAACATATGGTTCAACCTGTCCTCGCTACACGCTTTGCTGATTCAGTCCTGGGTGACATTTATTTTCACTCACCTTTCAACTATTTGACATTTAACAAATGCTTCTGTGGCCATGCAAATACAGGGAAATGCTACAAGCTCATACTAACATGATTCTATGGAATGCAACATCTCCGATCAATTCTCCATAAAGCAACAACATGAATAAAAAGCCTTAAAAAGTGGACAACAAAAAAAGCATGACTTTGAGGGATCACAATAATAATCATGCCACAGAGATCAAGCTTCATATGAAATCAAATTGGCCAAAAATGCAATACTTTATTTTTCACTTATGCTGTTAGATACAAATGTCATATATAAGTCAACAACCTTTCCTTCAAAATACCATTCTATGCATTTGGTTGAGTTAATATGCCCGAAATCGTGAACTTTATGTTGTCATCGTCTCTTATGGAATTACTCAATATAAAAGGATTACTGCAAAGACTGGTCAAGCTAGCTGTGTGTGAATTATTTTACCGGCGAGTGTCTGGAGAGCATGTGTGAGCCCTGCTTCAGAGCTTAGACAAGTGACACCAAATGTAAGGCTGCGCCGATGAGGCCTCTAGCTAACCCTTCCATTACAGCCGTTCCACACTCAAAGCGTCCTAGCATTAGTGAATCCCCTCTCATCTCTTTAAGCCCTTTCCTGCCCACAGCATGATGTGTACAGGAGCTCCACCACAGTGTGGCTCGGGATTTGAGTCTGCACTGATTCAGCAGGTTGCTGGCATTACTAGGGTTTCTGATGATGGTGGTACGAGTTAAACAATGGAGTTTTGCTGTAGACTAGCTACTATGACAGCCACCTCTATATGATGTGTTACTGGCCAACCTATTGTTATAAGAAGTGCTTATGGACTGTATTCACCTTTCTACAAGTCATTACCTCTCCCAGATAGGAATTTGAACAGGTATTGACATTACCATCTGGGCCCTCCAGTGGTCAAGTCTGACACATAAGGGATGCATCCTAATAAAGAATTCAAGGGACAACACACACACACACACACATCATTGCAATTAATTTTAGGTGACATTGATTTCATGGCAAATTGTTTTAAGAAACAAAAAGACATTGGTAACAATGCAGATGGATGCAGGACACACACAGGGAGAACGGAGGACTTTAATGAAAGAACTAGAACAACAAAACTGGAAAACAAAACAATGTACAAATGAACGGAATCCAAAAAATTACAAGACACATGAGCGGAAAAGGAACGTATGTAGGAATTGTGATCAGGACACAGGTGAGAGCATTAACGGCAATGAACAAGTGTCTGTGCTCCATATGAGGGAGAATGAGTGTTGGGTTTCACTGGCACTGCTGGCCTGCCGCGCCAGGACATGTCACCATGTTTCTTGCTATATTCAAACACTGTGCTGTGGAAGCTTCCAGTTAACTCAGAGGAAGAAATTTCCCCAACAATTACCTCATCATTGGCCTCCAACTGGGAACCACCAAAGTTGCTGCCACATTTTCTAGATAGAACCAACACTGTTGAAGCATAACTGGTCCACAGAGGTCTACAGAGGTCTGAGAGGTCCTAGATAAAGTCATAAAAATGCATAGGTTATGAGAAGAGTACATAATATCATAATATCATAGTGTTTATAAATTCCACTGAGCACATTTGGATCACCAATCAGGAGTAGACTCTGCATCACACCACCCAAGCACCAAAAAGCTGTCCATAAAAACTCAGCGCTCACACAAGACGACTAACAATACTACTAATGCTGCTGGAGCCAACCAAATCAAGCGCTCTGCTGAACACTGTGTGGCAAGAAAAAGCTGTTAGTCAAAAAGTACCACCGGAAAACCTGTCTGGAGTTCACCAGAAAGCTTTCTAATGATGATGATGATATAGCCATTGTCCAGACTAAACACAATGAGGCGGAGAGGAGACTCGCGGGACCTAGGGTGTGGGCTAAAGAACAGCATATGTATGGTGAGCCAAGGAATGACGAGGAAATGCCAAAGGGCATAAATTCAGGACAAAGAGAGAGTTGTGGATATGTTGGATAGCTGCAGGAAGGCGGGGTGTGGTCTGGGGGTTTATGATATGGTAGGGGGTTGGGAGGGAGTGGGGAGGTCTACAGTCTCTGTTATGTAACAAGGTTTGTCATTGGTGGATGTACTGCCACGTGCAAACTCTGTGAACTTTGTGAAAGTTAAACCTTCACTATAACTCATAGCACTATATTGTACCATAAAAATACACCCACTAAAAAGACACACTTTGCAACATAGTGAACAAATAGGACATAGGCAGAGTTGTGATATGTTGGATAGCTGCAGGAAGGCGGGGTCTGGTCTGGGGGTTTATGATATTGTAGGGGGATGGGAGGGAGTGGGGACGTCTGCAGACTCTGTTATGTAACAAGGTTTGTTTTTGTTGGATACACCCTTATTAAAAAAAGACACAAACATAAATATATTTTTAAAAATTGACACAGTGAACAGGGAGGGTAGGACAGTAAAAAAAGCTAATGGAAATAAATTATTACAATTTATGTGTGTATCATTACATAAAAACTTGTTTAGTAAAAGCTATTAGGAAAAAAATAAGAATTCAACCACTAAATCATTGCTAAAGTATTTTCCTGGAAAAGCAGCATTTGTATGTCCATACTGAAACACTGACACTGGACAAACAAAGACCATTTTTCCAAGTGACAACAGTGTTGGGACACCATCTTTAAGAATTTTAGTTCTAAGAGCAAAACTGATTAACAAGAAGGGAAAAGCACCAGCTTTTTTAACTTGAAATGTAAAACTGCTAAAGAAAATGTATAATGACAAGAAAATATAGCTGAGAATTATACCATTTAAATATCCATATTTTTATGAAAAACTTTATCATTCACAATTTAAGGAATAATTACAACACTTTCTAAAATAATTGGGATTTCAAGACGGATTTCACTCACAAGGTAAAATACTTTTTTCAATCAAAAAGATTACAAAGGCTTTTCATTTACTGAAGAAGAGCAAACATTCTAGCCTTGATGGCTTGTCATTCTGAAAATTAAGAAAGAGTATATCTTAAACATTAGTTGTTAATAAATATTTCACACATAAATCCCAACCAAAAACGACAGACCTGTTTCAAATAAAGCTTATTCTGAGTGTGATCCACATTGTTTTAATTGTAAGCTGAGTATAAATAGAGCTTGGTCTGTCAGGGACTTTACATAGGCTACAGCCTCAGAGAACAGCTTAGTTGGAAACTTAAAATGTGTGAAACAGTGAACTATTAGATCAACATCGCCCCCTGGTGAAATTATCAACATTGCTACTGAAGTTGCTAATTTGACAAAGCAGGCAAAACACCAGTCTAAATGTCGTCAGTGAAGAGGTGACTCTGGGATGCTGGCCTTCTAGACAGAGTTGCAAAGAAAAAGCCATATCTCAGACAGGCCAATAAAAAGAAAAGATTAAGATGGGCAATAGAACACAGATACTGGACAGAGGAAGATTGGAAAAATGGCCAGCATCCTGGAATTGCCTCTTCACTGTTGACGTTGAGACTGATGTTTTGCTGGTTTTATTCAATGAAGCTGCCAGTTGAGGACATGTGAGGCATCTGTTTCTTAAACTAGACACTTTCATGTATTTGTCCTTGTGCTCAGTTGTGCACTGGGGCCTCCCACTTCTATTTCTATTCTGGTTAGAGATAGTTTGTTCTGTGAAGGGAGGAGTACACAACGTTGTACGAAATCTTCAGTTTCTTGGCAATTTCTCACATGGAATAGCCTTCATTCCTCAGAACAAGAACAGACTGACGAGGTTCAGAAGAGATTCTTTGTTTCTGGACATTTTGCGCCTGTAATGGAACGCAATATGGCTGATGCTCCACATATTCAACTAGTATAAGCAAAGCTAGTTTTCTTTCTTATTTAACAGAACAACAGTTTTCAGCTGTGCTAACATAAATGCAAAAGGGTTTTCAATTGATCTGGAATTATAATGTATATATACATAATAGGGGTATTACGAATCTCGCGATATTAAAACATTTCGCTATTGCTCGTCGATGTGGAAGCTGGCGCATGATACCAGCTAGAGTGTGAGGGTGGGATTATGATAGAAGAATCCCCTGCCACTTTTAAATCGTTAGTGTGTCAGCATTTTGTGTACCCGATAAAGATGTTTTTAAAAATACATGCTTATTAAAAACGACCGATACAACTACTACCTAACGCGCGATGGAGTGGGTATCATTGAGAACATTGGCTCAATGACCGCGCGCATGGAGAAAGCGGTGAGGTTGACTAGCCGAACTCTGCTACAGAACTAGACAACAATATTTCTTAATATATGACATTGAGTTTATTGGATGGAAGAGTCTATGAAAGCTAATTGGCTAAACTAGCCAGCTATTTGCTGTTTGCATTGGTTTATGCTATTAGTCACCGTTTACTGCGCTCTAATAACATATTTTGATTTCACAGCCGAACTGTACGTAGCGTACTGTGGCTAAGTTTATTTCCGTAGGTAACAGTAACTTAGTAGTCCTATATATATTCCATCTAAACTTTGATTCTCTTGCTAACTATTGTAACATTCTGCCTGGACTCCACACTGCTATACGCTTTGATTGACTATTGTAAATAACTAACATGAAGGTGAAGGTGCGCATGTTATGGAAACAGCTTAAGAATTTATACTTTTTTAAATGTCATGGAGATACTAAATTAATTTCGGGTGTTAGAATATTCGACTGTCTGTGCCAATCCCTAGTACCCAGTGATTCGCGGCGACAGAGTGGCCCCCAGACCCCTACAGAACCACCACAGCTCTAAAATAAAATCTACCGCACCTGTGAAGAAAAAAACACTGAAAGGCCATAAAATGCTGACAAATGCCTTTGCATCTCAAATTCCACAGTCAAGTGATAGACCCATAGTAATAACTAGAGACTCATGTTTTCTCATGTGAAATCATACAGGTGAGAAGCCAGTCAGTTGAGTTTGTGGCAAAATCATTTACAGTGCTTGCGTGTTATTCTGTCTTTTACTCTTTTACTTTTACATGTGATAACTTACACTCAGAAGGTAGAGCAGAAGTGACATTCACTACAAGATGATTAGTTAAAACATTTCATAATGCATTAGCAATTTTTTGCATTTTGTGACCTTCAGTCGAATAAAAGACTGTACAGTCATGTATATCGTCATTGAAGATAGGGTTAAAATGTTGTCTAGTTCTCGTGAACCCAATATCGTGCATCTCACACCACTAATAGGTCTTAATGTATCTACGTTGGCAATATTTACTGTCTACGTAAAAAGGGAAATTCGACCATGCAGTCCAAAATGGAAACATCCAACATCTGCCGAAACCCGGGATCGAACCAGGGACCTTTAGATCTTCAGTCTAACGCTCTCCCAACTGAGCTATTTCGGCACGTTAGTCAACGATGTCGAATTAGCCTTATAAAATGGAATTTATCAGTACTGGTTCACGTCCACATGATGTCGTTCAAGTTCCAAGTAAAAGCGTAGTTCAGTTACTTTTAATAAGAATAACTAAAATTATTTTCCCTTTGAGTGGATAATTCCTCTAGCGCTAGGGATTGGAGTTCAATATAAAATAAAAATATATACTACATTGCATATGCCGACATGACATTAATGATGTATATATAATTCGCAAATCAAACTAAGTAGAAAACACACTCCTCTACCCCGAATCCCAAACAATTTACATGATACACATCTGCTTAGTGAGAAGTTGGAACATTATTAAGCCTTTATCTCAACAAGGTACGCATAATGAGACCAAGGTGGGACATGCAGTTTAGTTTCAATTACGAAGAACAAACAGAACCCCCCCCCCCCCCCCCCCCCCACAGAAAACAGACAGAAAAACAACAACAAAAAAACAAAAAGAACAAACAAAACAACACACTCAAAGATAGCTCAAGACAAAGTAGCCTACATACTTTAAGCCTGTGTTATTCCTTCAGTGGCCTCAGGTTTTTAGTTGGATTTTTGGGCAAAGTCTGCGATATCCCTTGGGTGTAATAAAATAAACAAATGCAGGTCACTTGTCTTCACACAGTGGAAACAGTGTACGAAGCATACATATATATCTCACTTGCAAATACATGTAACACCTCTGAAAATACTAATCATGTAATACTCTTGAGGTTTTCGTACAAGTCATGTGCAATCAGAGCATGCCTGATATACCACTCTGGAGGTTCATGTCAGAAACCTTGTTTGGAAATGTTTACAGAATTTCTCGTTATAACAAAATGTACACTGTGCAATGTATGGTGGTTCATTTCAGCCCAGGAACCTGCAGTCCATGCACAAAGCCCTTCAACACATCAATACATATTGCCTCTTTTTTGCCGGATGGGCGTGAGCGGATCCGCCAAGAAGAGCGAATGTCTCTTACTGAGTGACTGACTGACTGACTGAGTACACCTTGTTAAATATCGTAGTGGTTACAGGAGCAGACCTGTAAAACTTTAGGACCCGCGTTTGTATCTCCTCACAGGCCGCGCGTAGTATGCATTATGAATTATTCCGTATTGATGAAAATGTCACTGTCTCGTTATAGTAAGCCTGAAATAAAAAAGTTTATACTTAGATTGCGAGTCTTTCTGCTGGGTTTTTGAGGTACGCTTCCGTGCATGCGTTTTAGGTCAGGATAGGCAAACACATTTGTTGGCTACAACACAATAGTTACGTTATAGTAAGCCTTAACTAAAACTGTATATAGTTCATCTTCAGTCTCGATAGCAATTGCTAATAAGCTATTAAAACGACCAGTGGCAAAAGCCATAGTTCATAGACTCTATTTGTGGTGGAGGTGAACTTAATGAGAAACGTTTGAAACGAGTTAAAACGTCAGTTCAACTCAATGGTGTCTAGTGACTGCTGAAACGTGTAATGCTGTGGCAGAGTAGTTTAAGACAGTGCCTCTCATGTGGAAGACCTAAGTTCAAATCTATTGAGAGCAACAGCATTTATTCATTTTATTTGTGGGCCGCTATAAAACTATGGGTATATTCCAAAATTCTCACCTGATGAGAAAGTTAGCCATTGTCACCTTTATTAATATCATCCTTTATTAGGTCAATCTCATTCACGGATGAATTTTGCGGGCCAGTTGAACTTGGCTTGCCTGGTTTCTTGTTTACACTAATTTATCATCTTCCCAGCACCCTGAACCACACCTCAGATCTCTGTTAGCCCTCTCACACTTTATCTTTACCCACGCACTCACTAAGGGCTCAGATGATTACAAGATATTGTTGACAGCATAAAGGCAGATAATGTAGTTACCGGTAAGAAGTGCAAAACCTTGATGTAATTTGTATCCAATTTTAATAAATCATTGATACCACAACCACATAACATAACTCAAATTGAAGGACAGTGAAATGAGGGTGTTCCTGGCATAAATCAGAAGCAATCTGACTCTGGCCCCTCCCACATTTCATAGTTCCTATCTAGAGCAATGTCTGTACAAAGTTCATGCTTTTACGTAGCCATTGCTGTAGAATGGGATAACCATTTTCCACGAAGAATGGTATAACCTTTTGCCAGGTTTTTCTACCAACATTGCTTTCTTAACGCAAGAGCTCATTTATCATTCAGTGCAGTGGGATTTTCAAGCTCAAAACCAATAGGTAACAGGCAATGTCATGTCATAATATATGCACTGCAATTAGGGTGGCACAGTAGTCAAGAGATTTGAGCATCTGGCCTGGATTGCAAGGCTGCTAGTTCAAATCCCCTTACTGTTCTTGTATAAACAATCTGCTGCATGGTCCTCTTGTAAGACAGGTAACCCTAATTTCTCCTAGATAGATTCTGGAAATGGCAATGTGTCCTCAATCATACTCACCTGGTAAAATAACTGGTTATGTTTATTTTCAGTGTGTTGGTCAGGACCTACTGTTCTAGTTACCTGGCTGTGATTACGAACATCTACTTTTTTACCAAAAATATGTGTGGCGTGTTGTATTATGAACATTTCGTGTTTAAGGAGAAAAAATTGTATATTTCAAAATCTGTGTAGCTGGTTTTAAGTCTCATTCCTTCAGTACCTTTTGTATTCTCTGTCAGTGCAGAGAATACAAAAGCTTGCAAAAATAAAAATCAATGCAGGTGAAAACGATCACAGTTAACACAAAGTCATCAGCAGATTGTTCCATTTATTCCACTGATAGCACAAGAACTTGCATTACCCTAAACAGTTACAAGCAACACAGAATCAAAAATCTTCCAATAAATGTTTAAAATGGGCAAGGAGGAGAAGAGTCCCAAGTTTAAGTTTGGCCTGCAGGCTATTCCATAAGCAAGGAGTGTAACAGGAAAAGGCAAGTCATACCCAATTCTGTGGAGATTGCAAGAGCCTCAAGTGTAATCCAGGCTTGAGATCTAGTCATCGAGTAATATTTCTAATGTTGATGTATGATGATAAATTAGGTGGTTCAGTGCTTTAGAAGTGCTTTAAATTCAAATAAGCGAGCATGTTGTTCTGGTCTCAAGCATAGCAAAGTCCAGCCCACACTTACAAACTCACAATAGTGAGTTCTGTAGCTTTCACCCGTAATAAACCAAGTGCGCAATGAATTTGTATAGTCATTGGCATACCACTTAGACATCATCTTGCACAAACTATATATTGACTCTTTATTCCATCTGAATTACATGTAGACTATTGTATTTTGTATGTTTATATTTTGTGTCTAACGTAACTATGTCATCCAGCATGTTTATGCTTTATCTTGGCCAGGTGGCCACTGCAAGTGAGAATTTGTTCTCAATCAGGTTACCTGGTAAAATAACGGTAAAATAAAAAATAAACAAAAAATGTGTTTGTAGCATCCAACGCTTGAAGTGCGGATGCTGTAGCTTGCATGCAGATAATATCCCCCTAACCTATTACCGACACAGGCGTAGCATGCAAAATGTTTTCTATTTATGGATGACCAACATGTTCTGTTACTTTAGAGGAAGCCAATATTTATCTTAAGCTTTTTTACAGAGTTCATCAACAATTATTTTAAAAGACAGTTTATCATCCAGCCCTATCCCTACGTGTTTATATTCAGAGACTTGATTCACTCGAGAGCCATCTAAGCATGTGAGTGCAATTGTATTTTCATCCAAGTTATTGGACCTACAGTATTTTTGGACCTACAGTATCACACAAGCTTTTATTTGCATTTAAAACTAGCTTAAGTTGTAAAAAAGACCAATGTTGTATCTTAGT
The DNA here is from genome assembly GCA_016801105.1 of Esox niger. NCBI lineage: Eukaryota > Metazoa > Chordata > Actinopteri > Esociformes > Esocidae > Esox > Esox niger. The sequence goes on from JACXGJ010008809.1 coordinate 15,127, forward strand.
CTGTCTCCAACTGCAGTAATGCTTGGTCAACCTTTAAAAGCGAGAAGCTTTGTCAGCCGTCTAAAGAGTACATGAAAGTATCGTCAGCTTATACAGTCCCCTCCAAAATATTGGAACAGCAAGGCAAAGTCATTTGTTTTCTTTGGTCACTGAAGACATTTGGGTTTAAGATCAAAAGATGAGGATGAGACAAGAGTTCAGAACTTCAGCTTTCATTTCTTGGTATTCACATCTAGATGTGTTAAACAGCTTAGGACATATCACCGTTTGTATTAGACCACAGCATTTTTAGGTGAGCATAAATAATGGAACAAATAATCCTATAGTAAATAACATTCAATATTTGGTGGCATAACCCTTGCTTGCAATAACTGCCTCAAGCCTGCGACCCATCGACATCACCAAACTGTTGCATTCTTCATTTGTGATGCTATTCCAGGCATTTACCACATCTTCTTTTAGTTCTTGTTTGTTTCGGGGTGTTTCTCCCTTCAGTCTCCTCTTAAGGAGGTGAAATGCATGCTCTATTGGGTTAAGGTCAGGTGATTGACCTTCCACTTTATTCCCCTGATGAAGTCCTTTGTTTTGTTGGGTCATTGTCCTGCTGCATGATAAACTTCCTCCCGATTAGTTTCAATGCATTTCTCCGTAAAATGGCAGACAAAATGTTTCTGTACACCTCTGAATTCATTCTGCTGCTACCATCATCCGTTTCATCATCAATAAATATTAATGAGCCTGTTCCAGAAGCAGCCATGCACGCCCACGCCATATGACCATGCTTCACAGATGAGCATGTATGCTTCGGATCATAAGCAGTTCCTTTCTTTCTCCACAAATTGGCCTTTTCATCACTTTGGTAGAGATTCATCTTGGTCTTATCAGTCCATAAGATTGTGTTCCAGAACTTTGGCAGCTCATCTCTGTACATCTTTGCAAATTTCTGCTGATGAGTGGTTTGCATCTTGTGGTGTGGCCTCTATATTTCTGCTCTCTGAGTCTTCTTCGAAAAGTGGATTGTGATACCTTCACTACTGCACTGTGGAGGTCATTGGTGTTGTCACTTACTGATTTTTCATGATATTTCTGTCAACTACTGTTGTTTTCCGTGGCCGACCTGTTCGATGTCAGTTGCTCAGTGCACCAGTAGTTTCTTTATTTTTAAGGACATTCCAAATTGCTGATCCTGCTATGCCCAATGTTTGTCCAATGGCTCTTGCTGATTTTCCTTCTTTCTCAGCTTGACTATGGCTTGCTTTGCTCCCATAGACAGCTGTCTTGTCTTCATGTTGGTTTATCCTCTTTAACAAGAAATTCAGTCTTAGGTTCAAACCAAGGATGGAAACTTAGACTAGTCATGCAGAGCTATTTCATGTTTGAACAATCAACCTAAAAGGCAACAACTGGGCAACAAGAAAAATCTGTCAGTCACATGTTCCAATACTTTTGCTCTCTTGAAAAATGGATGGTTTCAAACAAAAGATGGTTTGTCCTGAGTTGTTTAACACATCTAGATGTGAATACCAGGAAATGAAAGCTGAAATTCTGAACTCTTGTCTCATATTCATCTTCTGTTCTTAAACCCAAATGTCTTCAGTGAACAACAAATACCAAGGAATATGCCTTACTGTTCCAATACATTTGGAGGGGACTGTAGATGAATTATACTCTTTCTTATCTCATCATTGATTTTGTTTATGTTGAGAGTGAACAGCAATGGACATAACTTTTCATAACATAACCAACCATAATGTTCCTGTATACCTATTGTCTGGTTTAGGTCAGAGGGGGGATATTGTGAATGTCTGAAGAGGCCCGGCACACCTGTTGGCCAATCTGGAAGTCCACCCCACTCCTGGAAATGACGAGAGGCTTAATACCCCTTAAGCTGTCCAGAGACCAATAAGTCATCCTAAGGTCCAGCAGTGCCCACCAAGTGGTCCAAAGTCCCTGCAGAGCCCACCAAGTGGACCAGAGCCCTGCCAATGCCAGCATGGCCCCAGAACCAGATGAGCCTGGAGCCCCATGGGGAGCGGGGGACCCCTGCTGCCTAGTAGCATGCATTATATGCAGAACTGCAATTTGATGATCCGGTGGTCTGCGGTGGTCATTCTCAGACAAGCTTAACGACCATTATAAAGTCAGCTGATCAAATGGAGGCCAGTTAAAATAAAGGATTTTGACTAACCTCCAAACAATGAAAGTTCCAAATGTATTACTGATAAAAAATCCCAAAGCAAATTAAACACATTTTGAGAAAATACATATTTTAAATAAAATACAAAGGGTTTACTTTAATCAATCAGTTGGTGATTCTGTGTTTTGTTCATGTTGCAATCATTAATTCTACAGAAAGAGTCTCTCGTAGCTGTATAGTGATTTTATCATTGCTCTGCCGTTTTTACATTTGAATTTATCTCCCGCTGTTGCTTCATGTGAACGTTACTCCTTGAAACATTTAAACAAATTGCAGTCAACCAAATCCCAGGAAAGACTAAATGGTTTAGCAATTATCTGTATTGAGCAGGATCTGGAGGTCTTTACTTGAAAGCTTTTGCTGAAGCTAAAGAATTATGTTTTATTTTGTATGATTAGATTTTGTATGGTTGATTTTGTATAGTTGATTTTGTATGGTTAGATTTTGTATGGTTAGATTTTGCATAGTTGATTTTTTATGCTTGATTTTGTATAGTTAGATTTTGTATGGTTGATTTTGTATGGTTAGATTTTGTATGGTTAGATTTTTTATGGTTGATTTTGTATGGGTAGATTTTGTATGGTTAGATTTTGTATGGTTGATTTTGTATGGTTAGATTTTGTATGGTAAGATTTTGTATGGTTAGATTTTGACTGCAGCAAGAAAAAAAGGAAATAAATATTATTTTACATTCAAGTGATCACTTTAGTTTAAGTAAACTGACAATAATGTTTCACATAGTTATATTAACTGAAGATTTTAGCCGACAGTGGTGTGGGGGGTAATGTTAATATGGTCTTGATAGAGGTGGAGGGGCCCCTAAACCTAGCTTTCATTTGTGCCACAACATTGTTGAACATTCAACTGGTAGTAGCAATGCCCAGGTAAATGATTAGTTAGGATTAAATGTCCAGCCCCTTCCAGCGGATTAGACTAGATACAATACTTAAAATACAAAACCTCTCAATGCCTTAAACCTGTGAAGAGTCTGAGAGTGCAGAGACAAGCACCTGCACACCCGTCTTAATGGATTCACAGCGAAGTATTTGTTGCCCTGACTGCTTTTGTTATTCTGGAAATATATTACTGATATCATAAACTTCCAAACTTGGAAAAATAGGCAAGCTAGGACCATTCTGCAAACTTCCAAAATGTGGTTACAGATCAGATTTGATGCTACAGCCGTCAATGTTCACCCACGGATATTGACATAAAACCCAACAGTTGACACAGTAATACTTTGTCTTGCATGCAGATGCTTGCACATGCACTTAGAGTGTAAACTGGGCTGTTTGAGAAAGTTTGAATCATTAGCAGTCTTCCAACATATTGTACAAAATACAATAAACCTACACTGTAGTAAGTCAAAGCTACTATGGACTGGACATTTTTTTTGTGCATGGGTGCATTAAATATATGTACACTAATGATTTATCAGGATGCTCATGTTAACTTTCCTTTTCGGCTTCAGACAATTTACAGTTACACACACATTTTTTATATCAAATTTGTTTTTCATTTGAGAAACATAAACGTTGCATTATGGATTAAAGAAGATTTGTGATATCCTTAAAATATTTAACATTATAATAGAACTCTGTGCGTAATGAGGCACACAAATCAACAGAATGGACATATTTCAGTTTTCACTTCAAGTTCAATTCACTAGCAAATATCACATTGCCCTTTTTTGAGATGATACACACCGTTTTAAATGTATGGCCATTTGACTGTAACAAAAATAAAACAACAATTGTGACTAACCACTAATTTGTAGTTACAATCACCTCCAAAATGACTAGCACCTTGGAGCAAAAAAAATATTTAAAAAAATCAAAAACTGTATTATGTTATCCATAAAATGTTATTGTTCAATCATTTTTTGTAGGAAGATTTGGTTAAACGGGTAATACTTCGCCATCTCCAAATGGAAGGTACTGTATTAAAATGAATGGCAACTCATCAGCCATTGATAAAAGGCATATTTTTTGTAACTCTAGCCATGAAAATCTTTAAGGGTTCTCATTTGTTTGCATTTGCCTAGCGCCGGATAACATTCATTTACATAACACGTCAAGCTTGTGAAACCCATTGCATATTTATAGTTTGATTTGGTTCCGTTTGAGATTATTTTATGCCAAAAATGAATAATTAGTAGATCATTTCTGTACTTTTTTATTTTGTCACTTTTATTTTGTTTAAAAACTCTTAAACCTTCACCTGAAGGTAACCATGATTAAGGATAATCCTAAAGTAATCATGAATAAAGATGAATGACAAAAGTTACAGATGGATCTAACATTGTACCCCAAGACATGCTATCTTTACAGTTATTGTTAATGGTGAGATTTCATCATGTTTTGGGAGTATGTGGTTTCAAAGCTGAACAGAACTAGTTTCTCAGGAGAATGTGGTTTAAGCCTTGACAAGTGGGATTTATGACAGATACTGGATTCATTTGACAGATGCTAGTCCCTATTCCCTAACCAGGTGAGTGGTTGACCACATTATTGTCTTTGAATAGGTGGATAGATCTTGTTTTTGATACTTTCTGAATATTCTATGAGGGTTTACAAAGCCAAACTGCCTGTCTTCAATGGGGAGAGAGATGCTATGCTAGCCTTATGAATATGCATCTTGAATTCCATTTTTTTCAAAGATTCTTTCTCACAGTTGCTTGGATGTCATATGTGGCACATTTACGTCAGTATACTTCTAAAAACCGAAGCATTTTAAAACTTAGATTAAATTAGCTTAATGTTCAAAATTGCTATATTTTTTATCTTATTTTTTTATGACTAAATTCTACACGCTCATTGCCCCCCATACAAAACCTCATGCATGCTTAATAATTAATGATCTGCTTAATATGGGCTGAAGAAAACCTTTCACTTCACCTCTCTTTTATCTTTTATTTAGAGTCATGGGTTACTGCATACTTGGATTTTGTCTGAAAGGGGCTGTTGCAAAATAATTTGGAACATTTTCTCATGGCATACAATAAGTACACAAAAGCATAAAACCTAATGTAAGAATACAAGGGTAAACATTTAAACTATGAATTCTCAAAACAGTATGAACAGTAATTGTGTAAATGGGTTTATAAGAGATATGAATGATAACTCATCAAAATGTACATGTTCAAATCAATCTTTTTATTCACACACTTTTTGTTACTGAACTATTATTTCTTCTGCAGAAAATTATTTTAAAACAACAATATAAGCTAGCAAATGCACCACATTTTCCTCAGCAAAGTTCTTTTTCTGGTACCACATTCTGTTTCATTCTATTCCATAAATTAATATTCTTTAATCTGGTGATGTCATAACTGGTTTAGAACACAGTTTGAAACTATGGCAATTTGAGCTATGCTGGTTCTTTTCTTTCTATAAAGGTAGGACAGGATAGCCAACTTCTTTTTATCAATGAGTAGTACTTAGAGTCAATGCACTGTACATCAGGATGACCTAGTTTGTGCTCAGTGAAAGTGGTATGTATTGAACACAGTCATGTTGAAAGCCAGCTCTGTCAGGATCCTACTTCAAACGGAGCAGTGTTGAAGACCGGAGGCTTCGGGGCTGAGGTTTTGTTAAATGAAAAAAAAGAAACTGATCTGTCATTGTGATGTTTTTCTCCTTTAAATATAAATGTCACCCTCCTTTGCCTCATGCTTACTCCACTCTGTGTTTTTTCCTGCTCTGTGTCAACATGTCTTCCCCACCCCCGGGCCTCTTAGCTGGATAACAGCGAGGAGACAACGTGGGGCCTGCCACCCTCAGCCAGTTACAGAGCCTCTGATGCCATGGACTGTAACATCAGTGAAGATGAGGGAGGGACTGTGGCAAGTGTACAAGCTGTAGCAAGAGGGACCGAAGGGTGTGGGGTTGCTGAGGCCCAGAGAACATGTGCTGCTCTGGAGAAGCTACAGCAGAAGATCCTGATGATCACAGAGCAGATCCGGGTAGAACAGGAGGCACAGGATAATAATGTAGCTGAGTACTTGAGACTGGCTCATAATGCCAATAAGCAACAGACTTTCCGTATCAAACATGTGTTTGAGAAGAAGAACCAGAAGTCGGCACAGACCATCGCCCACCTGCACAAGAAGACTGAAGACTACCACAAAAAGTTCAAAGAGATACAGCAGGTGTGTATGATCCAAGTCTAACAGTATTAGTCGGGAGCAGATGTCCCCACAAAAAGAAAACAAAACGGACGAATCGGTTCCCAGATTGTTTTTGAGCTAGTCTAATGTTTTCTCATATCAGGGTTAGGTTGAAACTTACCTTAGGACTTAATGTGTGAATTGGGATATGTTTCACCACAAAGACCGTAAAACAAATGTGTGTGAGCGAGAGAAATGCCCTGCAGGTCTCAACAGCATTTTTGTCCCTGTCACATGACCTTCCTCTTCTTACAGCATGGCCTGGGAGGGCAACCCAAGGATGTGCTGGTGGACATGCAGCAGGGGCTGAAGGATGTAGGGGCCAACGTGCGAGCAGGGATCAGTGGCTTTGGTGAAAGCGTGGTGGACGGGGTCAAACAAGGGCTGTCAGAACTCACTCATAACGCAGCGATGTCTAAGCCCAAAGATGTGGCGAACCTGATTAGCAACAAAATCAGCAGGGCAGACACATTTGAGGAGGGGATCGAGGGGCATTCAGCTGACCCACCCCACAGGGCCTCCATCACTTTGGCCTCCAGCCTCAAGGACGGGAGTGATGACCAATGCTCTAGTGACTCTGTGAGGGACAGTATTCGTGTCGGGGCCGAGGCAGGAGGGGAAACGTTGGGGCTGGACAGGCTACATGGGCACCTCCACCACAGCTCCTGGGACGCCCTGCTGGAAAGCCTGCAGGACACCAAGGCCAGCCAGGCCCACATGGAGGATGCCATGGAGGACATGAGGAGTCAGATGCAGAGTGACTACATCTACATGTTGCACTGTCTTCAGGAGGAAAGATCCAGATATGACCTTCTGGAAGAACAGCTGAATGACCTTACAGAGCTGCACCAGAATGAGATGTCCAATCTCATACAGGAGCTGGCCAGCACAGAGGAGAAATTAACCTACCAGTCTGATGAGAGATCCAGAGAGGCTCAGGTATAGAAGAGGAACCAAAATACAGTACATCACGTTAATCAACAGAGAATGCGCTGTGTAATCACCTTTCTTTTACGCAAACGTTTTACCCACCTTTTGTGGAGAAATGCAGTGAAAGTATACGAAGCATTACTCGCTGGGATGAGCGCAAGATTAGTCTGTACTGTCATACCTCTTCAGCTGTGTCACCGTAAATATCTTAAGATGTGTGTTTGTACAGGAGGCGGTGGAGACATGCATGAACCGCATCACGAAGTTAGAGCTACAACAGCAGCATCAGCAGTCGGAGGGGGTGGAGAACGCCGACGCCCGCGCCCTGCTGGGCAAACTCATCAACGTTGTCCTTTCTGTCATGGCCGTAGTGCTGGTGTTCGTCTCCACCCCTGTCAACTTCATCACACCGCTCTTAAAGACCCAAACTCGGGGGGCTGCGACTGTCATAATGCTCCTTATTCTGTTGGTACTCTGGAAACACTGGGTCTTCCTGGAGCTCTGGTTATTTCCAGACTGACCCCACCACAGGCCATGACCAACACCATTGTCTTATTTTGACATGATCTAACAGCTAGAAGGTATAAATGTTTCTACAGACATTTGTGGCAGAGAAGATAGGATTTTTTTGTCTTACCAATTGTTATGAATAAAATGTTATAAATGTATATACATATATTTATCTGATTCCCCCTCAATTTTATTTTTTTATTTTTATGGAGTTTATGCATATATTGATTGAGGAGAGAAAGCTGTAACAGATGAGTATGTTTAATTATATTGCAGTGGGCTGGAAGCAGTGTCTTAACTGCTAGACAACCCTAGGCTGCAATATTTATTCATATGTAGCCCCAATATATTCATCTTATTAAACTGGGGGAAATCTACAGAAACAAATGTACTTTAGGCCAAGGTTAAAACTTCTACAGCTGCCTGCCACGCCGAATCTCTCCAGAAGGCCCAGCTCATTATTCTGATGGCGCAGGCAGCTAATATTTTTTTGTAATCAATTTAATTCAGCACTTAATCAGATCCACAAGGATCCTAATGAATAATTCAGCACCGTCCTATGAACAGCTCCTGGGGTCAAAGAAAAACGCTTATCTGACAGGCGGCAAGCTGCGTCACAAATGTCACAGTGCCGTGCTGCACACCTCAGCAAGAACAGTATTTGAACTTAAGACATTGAAAAAAAAATATGCCGCAACTCCACATTGGCATTTCAGTATTTTTTTTGTTGCTGCAAGTTGTTGCAAACGTTCAATAAGATCAACTGGAATTGTAAAAAGCATGGTGTGAATTTAGAGAGTGTGCAGTTAGACTACAGGTTACTGCAAATTGTTATTAGTAGAGGAGGTGGAACATGGTTGTGCGTAATCTCATTTTGCTGTGTGTGTTGTGTATATGTTTTTGCATTGTGTGTGTTCTCTAAATGTTACTCAATTATCAGCGTTGTATGTTATTTTACTGTGGGTGTCCTGGTTGTCTAAATGTGTAATTTTACTGTTTGTGTAACTTGGGTGTAAACAGAACATAATGTAAGCCCCACAGCTAGATGCAAATGGCACATCTGAACTACTTTTCCAGGCTACATTTTCCACATGCAAATGAAAATGTCCTGGCTGACAGTCTAGTTTTCTAGTTTTCCCAGAGCCTGTGGTGCGTAGGAGCTTTGCCAGGGCCAGGCTATGTGTCGTAACAGTTGTGGGGGTGGTGCATGCTACATTCTCATCCAGGGTTGACTCCAACCATCTGTGTTTATTCTGACGTTATATATCTCTAAATGCGTTAAAGCAGAGACTTATGTTTCTAACGCATGGTGCTATGCAGTGCCTTTTCTCTGTAACTCAATGTGTCCTGTTCCAATCCCTCCTTCTCTCCTCCTCCCTCCCGCTCGTCTCCTTGCCTTTCCCACTAATCCCCTCTCTCCTTCGTTTCTTCCTATCCATGCTCCCCACTCTCTCTCTCCTTCTCCTATTCTTGACAGTCTCTCTTTCTCTCCCCAAGGTGACTTTCCTTCCTTCACAGGCATTGCAGATGTGTTCCTTTGTTCTGTAAGAATCAGTGTGGAAAAGAGATGAGAGAGATGGTGAACAAAGACTGACGGTGGGAAGAGAAGGACAGTGAGCAGAAGAGAAATAATATGATGAACAGAGGAGGAATATACAGTTTATTGCTTATTCGTACTGTAAACATGTTAGAAGGCAGACACACATAAATAGCACAACAATGCTGGATGTTAACAATCTGTCTTAGTAAGGTGTTCTAGTTCACCTGGTGTCAAAGGTGTTCAGATTTACCTGCATTCTTGTTCATTAGCTTTCTAGCATTGGAAAGGGAGGAATGTCAAATATATAGTTATTTAAGAAGAGCATAGTGGCTGCAGTCAGCAGTAAATACTGTTTGAATCTGGGACAGAGCTGCTAAATTTAGGGATCAGAGAGAGGGAGAGGGGAGGGAGTGGGGTGGCAGGGATGGAGAATGGAGAAGGGGGAGACTCGGAAGAAATAAAAAAAACATCCATTTGGACAGTTGGGGGATAAGGGGAATGGATTATTATAAAGTTTGCCCTAGGCTGAGCAGACCTGACAGGTCTGTCTAATGAATAAACTATACTGAACCGGTGAGACTGAGCCATATGGTATGTATACAGTTCTGTGTTGTGGAAAAGTGTTTGTCCCAATTGAGATGTTTTCAAAATGTTCACTTCCAAGTGATGGCACATTATTAAAACATCAACGTTTCAGGCATGAAGAAGCGATTTTGGTGAAACTGATTGTTTTACTCTTCAAACCACTGATCAAGTGCGCAACTTTCTTTGATTTCTACATTTTACAATTCGATAGTCAGCACCTTTATTATTGAATGTTTTCAGATCTTTCGCCAAAATCTTTATACAGAGTGGAAAAATGAAAATATATTCACTTACGTCACCCCTTATTTTTCACCCTGTATCTATGGCCAAGGATGATGGTGATGGTTTGAGGATATTTGTTGCTTCAGACCAGGTCAACTTGCTGTAAAGGAATTGTAAAGGACAAATTCAGGTCATCCACCTTTGAGCTAAAGCTGAAGTGCACCTAGGTCCGGTTCCAAAAAAACATCTCGCAAATCTCATATTTGGAATGGCATAGCCTATGTTTATGTTGGGATTTGATGGCAGAACCTATGAAAGCAGTTCATATATTAGAGCACTGAGTTAATACAACAGTGCTTGGAAGAGTGGGACAAAATTCAAGTTAAGGAAGCATTTGGTTGCAGCTGTCATAGTGTCCGGTGTACGAGGACAGAAGAGCAGAGGCAGAACGGCTGTTTGAGAAATAATCCATGTTTTTAATGGACAGGAACAAAAGAAACAAAAGAACAACTCAGAACAGACACAATGACTGGGTGAACAATAGCCTGGACATGACAGTACCCCCCCCCAAAGGCGCGGGCTCCCGACCGCAAGACGAGGAGAATCAAGGGGGGGCGGGTGGGCCGGCAGCAGACCGACCGGGGAAAGCCCAGCACCCGGAGCGGCCGGGACGGGCCAGGGGGGGCGGCGCGGCCGGGACGGGTAGAGGGGGCGGCGCGGCCGGGACAGTAGGGGGCGCCGCTGGC
>JACXGJ010008810.1:0-26007 GCA_016801105.1 Esox niger
ATAGATGGACTACTGCAGCAGACAATTAAGAAGTGGAAAAACATGACAAGATAAATACCGGTTCCGTTTTCTTGAGAGGCCTGCAAAGTCCCTACGCTTCAACCCAGGCGTCTTTGGGATGAGATAGAACGGGCTACTTCAGCATATATGCTGAAGAGAGTACAACCCGGTCCTAGACTAAACCTCCTTTGTGTCTTGTTCTGAGTACAACCCAGTCCTAGATGGGTGTACTTAAAAAACCAGTACGTAATAAATTGGTCATTTCTGCCTACACAGATGTTTCTCAATGCATAAATAAATGGCCATGGACCAAGTGCTCAGGTCTGAGTCATTGGGTCTCCATTAACACAAAATGAAGCTATTTACCCAGTCAGCTATATTGCGCACTTGCTTTTCCTCTCAATATCACCAAAAACTTCTATGACATCATTGAGTAATTCTTTCTGGTTTGTTTAGTCCCAAAAGCCACAGAAATAAAGGTGATTGACAAATAATCCTCACCAACTGAATTAATATTACATTAGAACTATTCTGATTCTTCCGTCAATTACATGAAATATATGAACTTTCACCAGTACCAGGCCATTACAGTCAAAAGCCTGGCAGTGACTACGTGAAGCGTAACCTGAAGTGAAATTCTATTATGCAGAAAAGCATCAGCGAAGAAATGCATTATCTGGCAACCTAGTCCCTGGATACATAATAAGTAAGGTAAGTAAGGTGAAGTAAATAAGAAATTGTTTGCCATTTGAGCCCCACTATGCATTTGCCTCCCTGATTCCTGATGGGAGCTGAAATGGTCTGCTACAGTACCCTGCTCAGACTCAGAGGTTTAAAGGTTTAGGGTTACCCAGATGGATTAATGCAGGCCCCTAAAAAATGGCACATTGGGCAAAAGGGGGTTGGAGAGAAAGCGAGGCAGAGAAAGAAACCTGTCACCTTGCAGCCAGGAAGAAAGGCTCTGACTGTGTAACCTGCAGTTTCAAGGTGTTTCAGCGGTTCAGAGGCAACTCAGACAGCAGAAAAGATGGCACAAGTTTAGTGGGCCAGACCTAAATCTGCCCAGAAACAACCATTAAAGCCCAAAGTTTGAAGATTATATTCTCCAGTCCCTTACATTCCATCTAAAACAGAACATCTGATCTCAAGAGGAATTAAAAAATTAAAAGAGGCCCTTGGGCCTGGACTCCTTATACTGATTGAACTTGTTCAATCTATGTATTTGAGTGGAAATTATTTTTTTGGTCACCAAAACAGAGATTTCCAGACCGCCTATTGGTCTCCCTGCAACCACCGCAACCACTGAAGCTCCGCCTCTGGTTCTGGTCAAAATGACTGCACTAAATAGGGAATAGGGTGTTATTTAGGATGCACAAATAATTTTGGTTTAGAAGACACTCACTGTCTGTGGATTCATCTTGCCTGTCATCAGGTTTAGTAAGTCTTCATCTCCGATGGCGATAGTGCAGTCGGCCTTCTTATCTGAACAATAAAAAAAAACGATTAATCTCCCTTCAATAATGAAGTCATAAAGACCAATCTTTCAGGCACTATATAGATATGGTGTCATCACTTGGAAACACTGACAAAACGCCTGTCAATAGAAAGCACTGATTTCCAGGTGAAAGACACACACACGACCACACGCGGACATAGACATAGCACATGCACACACATACCTGCGTCGTTGCTCACAGAACCGTGGCCATTTTTCGCATCTACGACCCATATAGCGTCTTTCCCCTCAGGACCATCCTTCACCTTGAAGGCAAAAACTCCTCCGATCGTCTTTACAATCCCCTGCCCTTCCTGCAGGGGGCGTCAGAAAGATGTCAGGGCTTTCATTTCTGTTGTTAAGGGATAACTTACATAAAGGCAATCAAGCGAACAAAATAAAATGAACATCTAGTGGCTGACAAACAAGTGCAAGCAGAACTTGGTTCGGGGCTCAGAGACATTAACGTTAGTCTCCGGACACTCAGAATGATTAAGTGGAAAGGAGCTGTTAATAATGTTAATAAAACAGGCTGAATCCACAGTATATTTGAATAAACTACAATACATGAACAAATCAATAAGAATAAATCCACACAAAGCTTTTTAGCCTTTCCGGGTGTTTGAACCTCTTTCAATTTCTTCTCTATCTCCTGGAAGACAGAGTAGGTTTTAAAGCCCTCCAGACTGTTGTCAGCACTGGTGGGCACCGCTGCAATCTGGGACCTAAAACACACAGGAACAGAACACAGCGAGCGTCAGTAGGAGGATGGATGGATGGATGGAAAGATTGGTGGATGGATGGATGATGGCTGGATGTTTATATTGAGTACATAAAGAGCATCTCTGCCGGTTTGCAACGTCATCCTTGACGTCAAAGCAACGCCATAAGCAAGTGAAAGTCTGTGCGCGCGCACACGTGCACTTACGTGCATATTCGTGTGTGTCTGTGTGCATGTGTGTGTGGGTGTGCGCACGTGTACGTGCGTAGGCTTGAATGTTGAAATGAGCATGTCCAAGGTCATATGGCAGTGGAAGCACATGAACTGGATGAAGTGCACCAACTGAGCAGGTTAAAGTACAGGCGGTACTGCCTCCCAAATGACATCCTTTTCCATACCTAGTGCACTACTTCTGACGAGGCCCTATGGGATCCATGGAGAAGGGGACAACTAGAGATGCGGCTTTTGGTCTTTGTACCCATAATGCTGATCACATCTATAGGGCTCAACTTGCTGCTAAATAGATAATTTTAAGCTAGTGGGACATGACATGAAAGCACTGTCACACACGTTTCGCACCGTCACGCCATTCATCTTTTGTATGGAATGTTTCAAGGTAAGTACGTACAGCACTATCTCCATGGATGGGATTGCTTATCTATTATTTGACAGCCAAGTGGTTTTTCCCTACCCATTAAAAAGTCCTGTATGTGTGTGTGTGTGTGTGTGTGTGTGTGTGTTTGTGTTGGTGTGTTTTTTTGTCAGAATGTTTTCATCGCTCTGTTACTAAAGGTTTTTACAAAACATTGAGTGCAGCATATATAGAGGGTTATGCAGGTCACTGTAGCTGGTCACATTTTACCTCGCAATATTGTCAACAACTCATACAGAGAAGAAACATGGTTTTTCAATAGATTGGCAACAATTCCTTTAAAGTCAGTACCATTAGTTCCATTAAAACGCCGCAAAGATAAGAAATAATTAACCCAGCTCAAAAGATAACATGTCATATCGACCACAGGCAGGAGAGAAAACACAAACCCAGTGAACTTTCTGCAACAATCTGAGAAGATAACTACAGAAATCACAAGTTATGAAATCAAACAGTTAGTCTGTTAGATGCTATCTAGCTAACTTGTTAAACAGCTGATGAATGTGTTTTTGTTTGTAGATAATTATTGGGTAGATTAACTGACCTGGAAGCCTGAGGGAACCCCATCCTGTAAAGAGTGATGACTACAGCTCCACCTAAACCGATGTTGTGCTGCAGGGCAACCTTTGCCCCCAGGACCTGTCTCCTCTCAGCCTGGCCTCTCAGCTGCCAGCACAGCTCCGCACACTGAGCCAGACCTAAACAAGCAAACACAGAGAGAGGATGTTAAAGCACAGAGCCGGACCTAAATTATCAACCACACTGGAAGTTAATGCACTGAACTAGACCTGAGGAACCAACCAGACCAGAGGGTAATCCACAGAGACAGACCTGAGTAATCAACCACCCTGGAAGTTAATACACTGAACTAGACCTGAGGAACCAACCAGACCAGAGGGTAATCCACAGAGCCAGACCTGAGTAATCAACCACACTGGAAGTTAATACACTGAACTATACCCAAGGAACCAACCAGACCAGAGGGTAATCCAGGGCCAGACCAAAGCAATCAACCACAAACAAATCAAGAAAGTTAATAAATACATTGGGGAGGCGATTCACGATCAGTTTTGAAGGATGATAAATTGAGGGGGAGTAATTAGGTTAGTAGGGACTTTTGCTAAATAAGTATTGTCAAGTAATGTTACGTTGACAAGGAAAAGAGATTGATGTTAATGGATGACGTATTGCAATACATAAAAACATCACATAGAAAAATAACATTTGGAGACATTTGGAGGTCTGGAGAGAAAGGAGTGTAGGCTGGTTACAGTACGATGCAGAGGCAGTGAGTTGTTCTGTGTGGCCAGTACGTTAAAGATAAATGCAAAAACAACTCATTTGTCATTCAAAATAAAAAGTTGGTATTAACAAATAACTTTTCTCAATGAAATGTATGTATGTATACATGACACTAAAAGGAAATTATTATTTTGGTCATTTTTTTCCATTTCCAGTATTGGGACACACTAATTTCTGATACAATTGTTTCTCAACATTAGATCATTTTGTCATGCATTAATATCACGCCAAGTTTGAATATTTAGCTGGAGACCGCTAAGCATTGTGTAAAACTCATTAACATTTCTTATGAAGTTTATGTCCACCACAATTAGCATCAATGAACTGTATGGCTTTTGCCCCTGGCTGTTTCAATAGCTTATTATCCAGAAATAGGCCTACTAGCATCTTACTACTTGGGAAAGGCACAAGAATTAAACTATTGCTGAGCAATTGCAAGACTGAAGAGGAATTTTACACTGACAAAATAAATAAGCAAACTTTACGCGAATATAAATAAGCAAACTTTACCCGAATATAAATAAGCGTACTTGTACTTGGCCTGAAAAGAAGCGGTATCAGTGCATCCCGATATCAAAACTACAGCAATTGGTCTCATTGCTTCCCAATGTTAGAGTGCAGTTAAAAGAAGATGCAACACAATAATAAACACAATAAATAAAACATTTGGCTGGCATCAAATTCAAAATGGGCATATATCTTTCCAAAATCAATCAAATTTCTCTGGTTCAACATTTAAAATGAGGTCTTCATTCTGTTTTCAATGAAACAAAGGGATGATAGGATTTGCACATCGTTGCATTCTGTTTTGATTAGCATTTTATGTGGTTTTTGAAAAACAGGGTTGTAATTTCAGATTCCCGATTTTTGTCTTACATGTAGGCCAAACGCAAGAACCTACAGAAATACAAACTCACACACACCACACACACCACACCACACACACCACACCACACACACCACACCGTCCAGCCTGCGAGAACTAATGCTGCGTTGCTAAGTCTGACCAGATGGGCGAAAGGCATCTGCACCCATGGCGCCTGAGGCAAGAAGGCATTTCACAAATTAAAACTAACCCAGGGACTGGCATAGCACACCACTGGTCATATGGAAACAACAACTTTCCATTTGAATTTTCTCTCTTTCCTATGTTGAAAAACAATCAAATAGGATCTCCAATACAGGAATCTATAATCGTTGCTGATTTAACCGGGTCGGGTCATTAATTGTTAAAATGTCACTGCCTCCTGAGACCAACGCACTACATTTCCATTGGCTCTTTCCTGCCACGTCGAAGAGAGCGACAAGTTAACACACTACCCTAATCTTGCTGACTGGGACTCGCATGTTTGTGCCCCAGCTAAGTATTTTATCCCATTGCTGTAATGAGCTTTTGCCAATTTATCCCGATAAGATAAAATGCTTAAGGGTAAGACATCTCATATTGCATCCCGCCCAGACAAGCCTTAGAGGCCACTCACCAGTTCATAGGCTGGTTGAGAAAGGAGCTAAAGGGCTTTTTCACACCAAGTCGGTTTCAACAAATTATTCTCAATAATAACACCAACTGCGATATATCGACTTGTGCAGTTATGTCAATAATTTATTCTGAACAGGTTTAACTGCCACTGGCACTGGCTTTGTTGAGTGAATGAATGAATTCATTTCTCTGCATGTTTATTTTTCAATGCACTAAGGAAGCAATGTAGCTATTGTGATCATATTACATAAGACAGGACAATTGTCACAGTCGTCTTTACAATGTGGTTCAATGCAAAGGTGGCATTAGCAGCCTATATAGTTACCAGTTAGCAAGCAAGATTATCAACCAACACTTCACAAACTGTACTGCTGGTGCTTGTCTAAACACACTGTATTTAAACTGGGGATGAGAGGGCACTCATGGTTCAAGAGGACATATATAATTACATGTGAACAGTGAAGATGACAGGGATATAAAGGCTAGAAAATAATTAAATATGCGCAGCAAAAACTTTTGATTTTTACTTCCAGCCCTAATTAACATTTTAGGCAAAAGCAGAATAAGGAAATTACATAGATCATTGCATAGTTTTAAATTCCATCAAACGGTTGTACAGTTATAGAGAAAGCAAAATTAGGAGAAGTTGCAGGAAAAATTTCATAGATCATTGCTTACCTGGCAGGATTCCACACAGTGCCCCTTACCTGCCCCAACCCGGTCACCCACTGTTCTAAAAACGACCGCTGCTAAATCACAACCAAATAATCCTGCCACATATATTGTATGCTTACCACCCATTGCATAGATGTTAAGTCTGCGGTCCCTGTTGGTTGCTACCATTGCATTGCAGAACCACTACCCCACGTCAAATCCTAGTATTTAAAGCATGGGGAAATTCGCGGATTTTTGTTCACCAATATTTGGACAGTGAATAAAGTCATTTTAAAAACACCACAGTGATTATCAAGCTGTTGAGGTAGAGACAGCCAACTGTGGACAGCTGGCCGAGTAAGACAATATTTTTTCTTTGTACAAATGAATGGATCTGAGAAGACATGCCTTGCCCCATTGGCTTCCATAACTTCCAGGGGCAGCGAAAGAGAGTTGGTCAGATAAACAGGGAGCGATATGGCCAGCGAAGAACAGATATAGGAAGAGAAAGATATGGGAAAATGGATTGCATGATGTGAGGCACTGAGATAAATAGGTAGAGATGAATAAAGCTTACTAGTGAACTGTAGGGGAAAAAAGAGAATAGATAAATGAAACAAGCAATGGGTGCATAGGGGAACGTGTTTAGTGAGCGAGTGAGAGGGGGGAGAGAGAGTGAAGCACAAAGCAATGAAAAGAATAGAAAGGATGGAGCAGCAACCCTGATGAGATCTGACAGGCTGCTAGGTCATGGAGGACGATAACAGCTTAACAGCACACTGTTCAAAGAGAGAGATTTTGGCAATTAAGACATTTTACAGCATTCAAGGATGGATGTTGATACCATTTTCAAGTCTCTACTTTCGGTTTGAAGAAAGTTGGGAGGTAGTTAAGCAGAACAAAGCGTACATGGGTTAGCACAATTACTGCAAGCCAACAGGTACGCTACCTCCATGGAAAACGACTTCCTTCAAACTGCATGCAGACACATACAAATTAAGCAATAGTTGGTTTGACTCTGAATATGCCTATTTCCTACTCTCTGGCACCCTTCCAGGTTCCCTACATTACATTTGCTGAAGACTGGGACCTATTCCTCCAGCATTGTAAAGAATTCCCAGGACTCGCATGACTACTTAATAGAAGGTGGCTATCAAGAAGGGGAGAACACATTTGCCTAAAAATAAACTGACCTCCCATTGTTCACTAAACCACATATTGGTTTCCTGGTCCCAGAGGAGAGGATGATGAAGAAAAAAAACTGACTTTTCAAAGCCAGTCTGTCTGTCTGTCTGTCTGTCTGCCTGGCTGTCTGTCTCTTCAGTTTCTACTCCCAAAGCAGGGTTAGTGACTTCATGTGTTGGACTTTCTGACATTTCTAGGATATCAGTGCCCTCTGGTGGCCATGACTGAGAGTGAAACACCATCCTCTCCAACTGAAAAGTCTTGCATGACAATTAGGATGTATCTGTAATAACAAAATAAAAAGACACCAAGTAAAAAAAAAACTATCTTATTAAAATAACATTCATAAATAAGACTGTTTGGTTGCATTCATAATTAGTTGTTGGATTAGGAAAGTGGTGGGCTCAGAAGTAAAGGCCAAACGGTTAAAAGGTCACTTACTGTCCCCTGCTCACTCACCCCACCATGACCAGAAGAAATGAGCCAGTGAATAAATGAGCCAGTGAATAAATGAGCCAATGAATAAATGAGCCAGTGAATAAATGAGCCAGTGAATAAATGAGCCAGTGAATAAATGAGCCAGTGAGGAAATGAGCCAGTGAGGAAATGAGCCAGTGAGGAAATGAGCCAGTGAGGAAATGAGCCAGTGAGGAAATGAGCCAGTGAGATGTCTCTTTTGGGATAGCCTCTCTGGTGGCATGGGCAATGAGTAAACCAAGCTGGGCCGCACGGTCAGAAAAAACAAGGAGATAGGGCATATTGTAGTGGGTTGAAATTCAATGGGACCTCCAATAGCTAAAGCAGTAGCCATTCATCCTGGATTATCAAGGTCTCTACAAGCTTTTTCCTGTGCCTCCCAGCTGATTCAAAACCTAAAGTTCAGGGGTCAAAAGATCCTGGATGAGCAGCAGGTGGTTGTGTGGTTTACCTGTAGCTCCAAGAGGGTGTCCCTTAGAGATGAGCCCTCCACTGGGGTTGACCACCCACTGGCCTCCATACGTGTTATCCCCTCTGTCAATCAGCTCCCCTGCCTTGCCTACAGACACACAATCACACAGCCTCTGGTGGAAATAACACTTGAAACATCAATGTTATTTGTCTAAAAATGAGCTCTTCCGTCACCTAGAAAATAATACTTAATGTTGATACATCTTTTAGTGTGGACTGATAGTATGTCATTTGGACTGGTAGAATAACACAGTGATATAATACAACAAATGCATTAAAGCACTTTAATTTGCAGACAGAAATGGACATTGTGTGGTAATAATGTGAAAGAACAGACAAGGATTAGGAGACATAGAATCACTGTATTAATCTGATGACAGGAGTAGGAAACTGTTTTTATGACAGTAGCCCAAAGAGACAAAATAGGCCGCCAATTCTGTCAAAAACATTCAATAATTCAACCACAACAAAAAGTTTTAACGTAACGTGTCCCACTGCATTATTCAGAGACAGTAGAACATTTTTAACTGGGCCAATGTTGTTCTTACTGCAGGTTTTAAGTAACAAGACATAGATAAGCTATGCTATATGGTTAGAGTAACCAGGTGGACAGACAGGGAGGTGCCAGGGCTTCCTAGGATCAGCCAGACAGACTCACCTTCTGGGCACAACCCCAGGGCCTCGTATGTGATCAGTTCATTGGCGGAGAAACAGTCATGCAGTTCAATCACATCTACATCAGTGGGCTTTAGACCCGCTGTCTCAAAACACCTTTTGGCTGCCAGGGATGTCATGTCATATCCAACCTAACCAATAACAGCCAGTTATTGATTTTACATACAAGTGAAAGTATAAGTGGCACAGACTCTCATGAGTGTTCACTCCACAAATCGTGGAATAAAAAGAAATCTTGAGAAAATGTTCATATGATTTGTCATTTTTTTCCTTTTGTGCCTCTCACCATTTTTATGCAGCTGTTGTCCTGGAAGGTGGAAGCCACGTCCGTGACCATCTCCTGGGCCAAGATCTCCACAGCCTGACCCTCCAGACCACGGCTCCTCACAAAGTCCTCACTGGCTAGAACTGCTGCCCCTGCACCATCTGAAGTAGGACTGGGGGCAGGGAGAAACACACCAAAACACGAGAAATGAGAACGCCTTCGAGCCCTAAACAGAGAGGGCAGAGTGGCAAAATAGCTGACCACTATAAAAGACCTGAAATAGAGTAAAATCTTGAAGATGTACTGGCTCAGTTAGCATGGCCTTGACACCAGGCCTTTCGAGGCAGAAGAAAATATGTGTTTACACTGCTCACAAAATGAGTTGGAAACACCACAAAGTTTTCATACACAACCATGAAGAATTCAAAACGAATTTATTGCGTCATCTTTTTTGTATTGCTATCATTAGATTATCCCCCAAGATAATCAACCAGACTTCAGGAGAAAAAGCTGAAAGTATCAACCAGGTCCCTTTGACCAAAAGTATCAACTGAAGTCCATATATCAATACTGTGGTCAGGGAGTGTAGATAGCTTGGCAGGGGTTGGGTTAACAACAAAATAGGGAAGACCTGCCTCACACAGCTGGTCGAGATCCTTACCAGCACTGGAGTAAAGTCAGGAACTCAAAGACTTTCCTGGACTTCATGACCTGGTCTAGGCTGTACTCATCCTGGAACTGAGAGTACCTGTAAACATAGCCAAATTCAGAAACAGACCGCGCTCTTGCAGTGAAAACTGGCCATTTCAAATGACTAGCCTTCGGCACAGCGTGTGGCATAGGGATGTCTGAAGCAGGCTTACGGGTTGTTGGTGGAATGCTTGTGGTTCTTCCATGCTATTTTGGCAAAGTGTTCCGGTGTTGTACCTTGAAAAGAACATAGAATTGAAACCAGGTGAAAAAAAAAACGCAATTAATTAACTGTTTCCACAGTTCAAAACTCATTCACCATGTGCATCGTCCAAATGCGAAACAACTCATAGCACCGTCCCACTCCTCCAGAAGCACTGCTCCCACCCACTGTTTACCATATTTCTCCATGTGTTCTCTACCGGCGTTGCCAAACATCTGCGGTGCTGCTGGTGCTGCCGCCATGCCATATTTGTTTAACATCACTTCCATGTGCTTGTCCATAGGGTTAGTCCTGTCCATGAACTACAACACCAAACAACAGTGTTCATCTTAGGGCTAACAAGACCTGTGACAATATATCCTAGAAACAATAGCTTTTCCGACATTCTCTATAAACTGGGTCCACTTGGAACCAAAAGCATAACCCTTAAAAATCACAAGTGCCTGGTTTTACCTTTGATGACAAGGAGCCTCTCTCCATCTTCTCAAAGCCAAGGGCTAGCACACAGTCCGCTAGACCTAGAATAGGCAAAGGAGTCTATTTAAATAACGATCCTCTGTCCAGCCAAATAACATTTATCATCCCTTAAAATAAAACATGTACACTTATTAAATTCCCCTTAAGGAACTAAAACTAAAAGCAACTGAAATAAGTGTACTCTTAATTTCCTGTAATTAAACTGTATATATGGGGATGGAATTGAGTTTGCAATGGCAAAAAGAAGGCCCCTTTGTCCCAGTGACTCACCTCCCTGGACCAGCTGCCGGGCCATGAACAGGGCAGTGGACCCTGTGGAGCAGTTGTTGTTGACATTAACTATGGGGATTCCTGAAAGGCCCAGGCTATGGTAGATGGCCCTTTGACCGCAGGTGGAGTCGCCTGAGACATCATGATAGAGAGAATCAGGTGAAGGGTTAAGGCGTTGAATATCTTGGAAGTCTGATGAACATAACAGCTTTTCATTAGGCAGGGACAACAGAACTCTAAGTTAATAAGTCCCAATTATTTTGACTGACAACGAGGGGGCCTCTATCGGCTTCCTTAATTAGGCAAGACCTTCAGTAAGCCAATGATCACCAATAATAGTTTCTTACCATACACATAGCCGACACAGGCTTGCTCTACAGCAGAGTAAGGGACTCCAGCATCTGCCAAGGCTCGCTGACCTGATTCATGAGAATTTATCAAAATAATTTCTCTATTTAAAATACATGAATAATTTCATACCATGCAACAGACACACATACCACAAACTTTAGGGGATATAAATATAATGTCCTATTGTGGTCCTTTATCTAGACACCAATTAAGTCATCCAAGGGCTAAAAATGTGGCATGGTATAATACAGTTGATAATATTCTCAACACTGTTTTATAATGAGATATTATCCAAATGAATGTAGCAGCGACTGTACAATAAAAAATGACAACCACCTGCAATCTTTGCCATATCAGGATAGTCAAAGTCTTCTTTTCCTGGCTTCTCAAACTACAATGACAAAACACAGAAATGTTATTGTACATCTCTTATTTATTTTACCAAGAGAAAACACAAATACACATATATGGGGTAGGGTGACCCAGTGTTTTTTATGTTGCTCACAAGACTCTCCTTTTCTCTCCTTTCCAGAAAGTTGAAAAGGAAAGTTTTGGGTGAGGAAGAGAAGCGTTCAATTTGCAGTGGTCTTTTAATTTGAAACCTTCTGTTCCTCACTCAAAACCTTCCTTTTCGACTATTTTAGGAAAGGAAAGAAAAATGTTGTTCTCCGAGAAGAGACAATGCAAAAATGCATCTTCGGACTATAGCTTAGAGCAGGTAATTATTAATCCATGCAGCGTGTTAATCGTAATGAGTCCTGACTGTACAATGTGTGTACACGATTCATGACCCATGGCACAATAAAAACAATGGTTCCATATGACCATGGAGCATTGGACTTTCAGATAAGGAAATGGTTCGTAGATACTGTATCACTGGCACTTACTACGCTTACATTTAGGTAGCTAGAAATAATTTTTACCGATGTTAATGTCTGGATACAAATGTTAACAGCTAGAGCTACGAATTTATCCAATGTTGTTATTTAAGGTTATCTATCATAGCTAGACAAATTCCAACTTGCAAGTAAGTAGCTAGCTAATAAGCAACAGCAGATGAACATACTTAAATGTTGGGCTAAACGAAGATATATAGTAGCTAACTATAGTACTCGGGGAAGACAACAGGCTAGCTAGCATACTGGTGTACTGCAGCAGAAAGCTGTTGATAGCCAGCTTGACAGAACGCTACTGAAATCGTGGTTGTAGTGCAGCCAAAACTAGTAGAAAGCTGGCACGGTGATATTGTATTTCTTCGCTCGCTTGCACCGAGAATAGCTTAACAACCCTATATAGGTTACTATACCGAATATTTTACCTTTGTCATTCCCACTCCAATGACGAAAACTCTGTTCTTTTGAGGAGCCATTCTGGTTGTTGTACTGAAACCGTTTCCAAAAAGGCAGAATGACAATAGGGACGACCGGTTCTGGAACAGTAAAGTCCAACTTCGAAGGAGTTTTAGTGAAGCACGTGAACGCAGCATTCCACTTCGTCGCCTGTAGTATCGCTATCTTTACCCATAGTATTACACAATGCTACCCAGTGGCTTTCATTGAAATTGTGTCCAGTTAACTAGCCACGTAAATCATGAATTATTCTATTGACATGAGGAGGGCTGACCAGATAGAAACGTTCAGCCACAATAGGTGATATTTTCGTAGAAGAGGACACGTTCAAAACAACTGCAACTTTTTTTTTTATTTGAGCATTGACAGGAACAGCAGTGCTAACACTTGATTCAGCTGGCTCGGTGCCAGGATGGGGGTTGTTTGTGTTAGGTGTAAACTGACCGCAATAGTATCGTAACCAGGTACCTTGTTCAGCCTGACTGATCAAAGTAATAGTGTTGTTAGTTGAACACGTAAAACAATAAAATTATTATTCTATTCGTGTACAGCATAAACACGTGACAGGTTTGCAGGCCTGGCCTCCCTTATTGGCTATAGCCAGTGTAACCTGGGCCAACTGGGCTAGCTTAATCCAACCACCTCTGGGTCAAGTGTAATTCAATCCAGCATGATATGGATGGGCATTCCTCAGCATCTTTTCGTGCTTGTCAGAAACCAAAAAGCACTGCATTATCACTGTAAACCACACTGGAATTAAAGCATATTTGTTCCTGGCAGCCATGTCAGTTTGTCGTTATCTGGCCATAGTGATTTTTGTAGCCTGTGACCTCAGCTGACTGGTCATACAGAACACTAGATCAGAATTCAACATTTGATAAACTGGTGCGTGACTTCATAGATGCCGACTGACTCGCTGATCTTCTCGTCATAGTCTGTCCAGTCCTGAGAAATAGAGGACAAAAGTATGACTGCCGAGGTAGAAGGAAAACTGAACAGAAGTCTTCAGAAATGTACCTAATCTCAATGGGCCTGATAGTTGGATGGAGATTTGTTCCACAGTCTAGAACAGTTGTTCTTAACCTTCTCCTGGGGACCCACAGTTTAGCCACAGTTTATTTCTAGCCCTGAACTATCTCACCTGATTCAAAAGGTAAGGGCTTGTTAATTACATAAAAAGTTCATTCAGGTGTGCTAGCTCAGGGATACATCTAATAGGTGGAATGGCTGAGGGGTCCCCATGAGAGGGTTAAGAACTACTGGTCTAGAACATAGACAAAAAACATCCTTAATAGAAATTGCTCACAAATTGTTCATATCAATTGTGGGTGATAAAGACTCACTTTTTCCAGTAGGGTGATTTCAGGAAACTTTGTCCCAGACTCAGCCCCATCTGCAGCAAAGCCAGCCTGGAATGTTTTAGAGTTATAGTTAAAGTAGTGACAAGTCCTGCATCCCAAATGATGCCCTATTACCTTACTCTTCACCTGGGTCCAGTTTCCCAATAACCTTGGAATGCAACATCATTAAATTACTCTAAAATCCATTGTTATTGGAAAACCAGGTCCCCGTTGTTCAATGTGCACAATAATATAAAATGAATGGTAATGTGGATCAACATTTTGATACCTACCAGAAACATAATGAATACTAATCCACATTAAAACTGTAGCTGCAGTGCTACTGCAATCATAGCTGAACACTGATGGCATACTACTGTACAAGTCAAAGTGTGTGCTCTGCTCACCTGTGGTTGGAAGTCCACTGGCTCCAGGCCTCGACATTCAAACTGCACTATGGTCTTAAACCGCTCGCTATCCTCAGCCTTTGGAGTGGCACACAAAACAGCAGCACCACGATAAAGACACAAGATGGTGTTAGTGGCTTAAATAAACACTGTTTTAAAAATGCTTTACTCTTACATACCAGTACAGCAGAAATGTTTGCACATATATTGAGTGGCAGGGTGAAACACTTTCTACCAATTTCGCAAGTACTCACATTGTATGGGGTAATTGTGTCTCTTAAAATATCTGTGAACAGACATGTATAGGAATGTCATGGTAAAAATACAAAGTGACATCCATATAACTTACCTCTATTTTGTCATGTCAGATCCCCAAAGGAGGATTTACTAGCTACTTTCTGCTTACCAATAGAGTTCTCCCTGGCACAAAGTTTACATTTCTGCACCATACTAGCGCTCCCTCTTCCTCCTTTGAGAGGTACGTTATCCTGGTGAAACAGTTCACTTCAGTTGTTGTCAATGTAAAACTGGATACAAAAAATATCTTTCATACACCACTACTTACCATAAGGTTGATATACTGCCATTTTTCAGGGATTTCCCCACAGTTCGCACATTTCAACTGCAACATTAACGATAGTGTGTTAGTGTCCCACATTGGACGCGGCTATGGTGTGTGGTGATGGTCCAGTCCCCCACACTACACATGAAAGTTGAAACCTACGTAGTTCTACACACAAGCTAAACATCCCATTTGTGGTGATACATTATGTAATAATTCAACAAATGACAACTGGCATGGGATAGTCGAAGATAACAATTTGCTATCAAGCTAGTTACCTACTTTCAGAAACCAGCGAAAGTCCTCACCGTCTGGTCTTAAATTCGTAACATTTTCCAAAGTAGCTTTAAATTGCAGACCGATTTTCTGAAGAATACAGAACGTTTATGTTGTTAATTATAATGTACAAGATTATAAAAATACGAATTGTGAGTATTTAAACAACATACCACCATCTTGAAAAACGTGCGTGTACCGACGCAAATGCTTTCACAAACCACGCTTTTACGCAGCCAATTGCACTTCCTACTGGCATCCAGTTGACTGACCCAAACAGCATGTAACAAACGACGCAACGGCAGTGTTTATAAACACCATTTGGCAATGGGCTTTATTTTATTTGATCAATAATCATTCACGTCAATCCCACATCCAGACGGTAGTAGTATATGCTATGGTACAGTCATAATTCAGCAGTACTAAATCATGTTGCATATACAATATGTTCAATAGACTGACTTAATATCTCATTTTAAATAATTGAATAGGGATTTGCGTATTGTGGATGTCCTAATAAATCGACCTGAGTCATATCAGCAGAGAGAGGGTGTTGTGCTGGATTTATGTTTCAAGTCTCATTAGAAGAAAAACAAGCCTGGATACACATGTTGTATTGCTGTGTATTGTGTAACCACTCATCCTATTTTTACTAACACATTTGCACTTTAAACCTGAGAACCTTTATTAGAACCTCTAGAAAATAAAGAATTGATTCTTACACTACAAAATGTGAACATGAATTCTGTCCCTTGAAGACTTAATAGGCTGGAAAGGCATTTTATGCAAATAGTTGAAGATCTTGTGCAAGTTCAATCAAACAACATTACTTTTATTTTAGTGTTTTCAGTAATTATATCACATGGCTGTGTTGACAGAGTTTGGACAGGGATCTCACAGACAGGAAACCTAGAGGAGACCAGCAAACCAGGTGTAAAACACCTCAATGGGCATACATGAGACAATATTGTTGCAGAAATTACAATTCTATTGCTTTCCGATGGGATGAGGAACTGCCACAATGTAAAGGTTATGCAGCTCTGAGAAAGGTGGCAGTTAGTTAAACAAATACAAGACACCTCAGGTAGGGAATGGAACACACGAAGCGAAGAGAAACAATAAGACTTAACAAATTAAGGAGCATACTGCGTTTTAATTCAATTCAATCATTTTTTTATACTTAATGAAATCTAAACTGCTTCTCAATTCTGAATTGAATCACAGTTTGTAGTTGAAGAGTTTGAATTCAAGTTTCATCAGACAATACCAAAAACACACCCTTTCATTCATTCTGCTAAAAAAGCAGTATGAAACCCTAAAATAAAATAACAAAATAAAGTCCAATAGTTACAATAAGTAACAGTCATGATAAAATAGAATGAAGGCATTACAGTTCTTCCTGCATCTCTCGGCCACATCCTGATTCTCCACCCTTTCCTGTTACTAGTAATTTGCTAAAGGCATGTAGAATCAGGATGTTATCTTTCACTTCTTAAATACATGAAGCAATTGGGCGTTATGTACAGGTCCAACCACATCCAAAAAGTAGCAAGGACAGGGAAGGGTCAGTGAGGGCGACTGCTGGACTCTGAAGTCCGTCGTTGCCGGGCAGGAGTGTTGTGCCCATTCACACAACCATTGTGCCGCTTGGTCAGCCCGCCATTCAGAATGTCTTGGATGTGCTGTACTATCAGGTTTATTGCCACTGGAAAGAGAACAGGAGAGGAGCAGGGGACATGGTTATGGCTCCACAGTACATTCAAGAGGAGCAATCAACAAGGAAACTGGAGAGAAAAGATCAAATGTAATCATAGATAACACTATACAATCACATGGAAATTACCAAGGGAAGATTTATTTAAAGTGCATTTGTTCCTATAAGAAAGTCCGATGTTGATCTTGAGACAAAAGAAGAGTTGATGGCCATCTCAGCACTTCCTACTTACCTTGATTGTCAGCTCCTCGAGGAATGATCACGTCAGCATACTTTTTGGTCTGCAAACAAAATAAAAAATTACTTAAATACATTAACTTTGGAAGGATTGTGCTAGTTAGTGAAGCCAGGCATACAACAAGAGCAGAGACTTACAGGCAGACAGAATTCCTCAAAGGCAGGCTTGACAAACGTGATGTACTGTGTGAGAACCTGCTCAAGGTCCCTGGCCCGTTCACCTATGTCTCTTAGCACTGGAAAACACACTGGTAAGAACAGGAACTGAACACAAACACAATATGTATGAAAATACACAGGGAAACGCACCTCTGCGCGAGAGCCGTGTGTCTGCGTCTGTGTCGACAAAAAGTTTCATCTGGAACAGATCTCTGACCTCCTGGGAGTAGAACATGAGGATGCCCTCAAACAGAACTACATCGGCTGGGTACACAGTCACAAATTCAGCTTTCCTGTAACAGGATAACAGCATGATCAGCATATGGTGTGACATAATTAAAATAACCAACCCTTACCAGAAGGCCCTGTATGTGACAGAACATTATATTTTTGTAATAAAAAAAAAAAAATAAAAAAATAAAAAAATCAGTATTACTTCTCTAGGTTTTCAACCAGTATGTCCAAATCCATTTTCGGCCACCAAAATGCCTAATAGAAATTGATCTTGTGATCTTCAAATTGACTACTTGAGCACTACAAGATAGAAGGTACACGACAGACCTATAATCAAAACAGCACATTTTGCAGCTAGCATTTAAGCACATGATGAAATTACCGGGTTGTGACAAAAGTAAAAAGCAGCTTAGAACCACTGATGTGGAACATGTTACCATACTGCCAGAGTTACAATGTAGACACTTAGTCATTTTAATCTGGCTGATTTAGGTTTACAGGTATAAAGAGCGAGGGACAAGCTTTAATGATGTTTTAGACACCAGAAACCTGCTCAACCGAAATACTGAGTAGGCATGAAACGGATCCAAATCCTGATAAAGCATGAAATGTGAGGTGCTACCTGAACTTGTACAAACACTGAAAACTGTATTGCAGTTACAAAACAAAAGAACCAGGATCATAGATTGCACATCTGTCACATCGTTGACATGGTTATAAATGTTTTACAGACACAGCAGCCATAATGTTGACCAGACAATGAAGAGGGAATAGCTCATCATTTTAAACAGGAGCCAATTAATGTGCAGTCTAAATTACACTTGGAAAATACAACATTGCCAAAGTAAACATTTCTGGATCATTAAGAATGATAACCCCAGCCAAGTCAGTTAGACCATACAGTACAAATCAAAAGTTTGGACACTCTTTACAGAATAAGTGGCCAAACTTGACTGGTACAGTATGCAAATATTTTGGCTAGTAAGCTGATTAATGATATCATACCATGTAGCACCCTCTCAGCTATATAAAACAACAGCCTGGAGCTCACCTGGAATGGGTGACAAAGTCATACACCGGGATCTGTACAGTCTCTCCCTTTATGATCTGCCACAGTGTTTTCAGGACAAGCTCATTGTCAAATGCATCTAAAGAATGACAGAAACAGAAATGGGTTGAGAAACAAGCAAAATAATCCAAATGGGGTAGCTCAATATGCATACAAACATGCTCTTCAAAGCCATTTCAAATCAAAGCGTTTATTTAATTGTGAAGCACACAGTCCCCTAAACACGTCTTTTGCTTAATCTCAAACAGACTATCAATCAAATTTCTTGCAAAGAAACTTTTTGCATTGCACAATTCCTTCAATAATAGTAGAATGAGTATTACCATATTGTTTCAAACATGTCACATAGTAAGTCCAATATGATGACTTACTAAATACTCACTAAATGTCAACAGAACCTTTAGCTGCCAAAGGGAAAAGCTGCACATTGTGAGTTTTCTACCAATGTCACTAGCATGTGGCCACATAAATAAACTCTGTATTTAACTCTTTCCATGCAGTCTCCATAAACTTCAGTGCTTTCACGTAACACAACGCCCACTATACGCGTGTGTGTGTGTGTGTGTGTGGGGGGGGTCACATCAGTTCGCCAGTCCAGGAAGGATATCAAATGACACTTCTGGTGATGACTCATCAAACTGAATATAAACAATGCACCCATATGACATGTGCTGCTGTATAAACTTAAATTCAGACTCACTCAGACCATTTTAGGCTCCAGTGTGTGAGCATAGGGCAGTGTTAAGCACTGCAATACATCCATGTTTTAGCTTGAATGGGGGGCGGGGGGATTTAAGAAGATCTCTTCTATTATGGAACTGATCCAACACAGGCATACAGGACCCATGTGCTAACAGCACTCTCCCCGCAACATATAGAACCACACACCGACGCACACACGTACAGGCATGCACACCTGCGTTCACACGCACGTATAGTCACACACACACGACAGCTGTTAGTCTGTCTATGCCCTGGGTGCCGCCCAAACATTTTTTTGAAAAAAGAAATCCTGAGCTCTACAAGGGTTCACTATTTCGCACAAATCTACAAGCATGGCCCAAATTTCCTACCAGTCATTACCATTTTAAGCCAGAGTCAAAGTAAATAAGAGCTAATTTAACTGGAGAAAGGCCTGACTGGGATGTACCGCCTGCCTTCCACTGCCCTGCCTCTACAGCTCTGCTGACTAGGAACGTTTGGCTCAGATCAGCTGAGTACAGCAGGAAGGTTGGCCGTGAGCACGAGGCATGGCCAACTGAATCCAGAAATGGATCAGTCATGTAATGGCAAAACGATGACTGCCTCTGCAGTTTTACATTAAATCTGCGAGTGGGATTCAGGACACAATAGGGCCGGTTTCACCTTGGCAGGTTCAGAGAGTGAAACTTAAAGAGGGGACAAAATATATATACACTGAGCTCAGTCCTAACAGTGTGGCAAAGCAGGATGTAATCTTGTGTACAATCTGAAAGGCTCAGAAAATATTGAGAAAAATTCAGGGCCTGATGCAATGTCATCCAAGCTTTAATTCTATAGCTGTATGCTATACCAGTGTTCCGGACTGTAGAAATACATTCAGACAATCTGATTAATCTCCACACAACTCAACCAAGAATCAGCTGCCCCATATGAACCTCATTATACAGCAAATCAGTACATACTAGGCTAGCAGCCAAACCTTCCCAATATGTAGCTAGCATCCACAGGTGGCCGGTAGACATAGGATCCATCTAAATGTCAAAGTACATTTGTTCTTAGTTTACATGAATGGTAAAATAAAGGCAAAAAGCCCCATACCTGGGTGGTCAAAGTTGAACTGCCCTTTGAGTGCTTTGGCCTTTTGTTCTGAAGTCAGCTCTTTGTAGAAACTGTCTTGACTAAGAATGACTACCTGGGAGATATAGGAGGTACATTCAAAGTTGAGTAATAGAAAAAGAAAAAAGTAAGCAGAACATTTCAGACATTGTGGGACAAAGATTTCCAAAACAAAGGCCATATTTGTGACTCTTCCTGACATACCTTGATCGAATCTGCCAGCTCACTAGTGTCCAGTCATTGATTTGTCACATGTATGACATAGGCCCTGGGTTAATTAAATTGCAGGACATTTGGTACATATACAAGGAAAATGTGCACATGCAAAATAAAGATTTAATTATAAAGCATAAAGCTTTCAATTACAAACAGAACTTCTGCTTAGACCACAGTGACTAGGCCCATTCACATTAACAAGCATTATCAGATAATAGCAGGGAGGAAAAAAATACCCCGATAACCTTCCCATCGCAAATATAAAGTGTTTCGGCCTACAGAACATGGCAACAGACAACATGCACAAGCAGTACCTTGACCATGCCAATATCAGAGCCATTATATAAAACCCTTTTCAATGTTGTAAATTTTTTTATTATGTTACGACAAATACGACAAAGGAGACCCTGAAATGTTGAGCAGCTGAAAGCCTACAGATGTGCTCAAAACCTGGCATGTCCTTAGTTCTTAATATTGCCCCCTTTAGCATCAATGACAGTGTGCAGTCTTTCATAAAAGGTTGTCTATGAGATCCTGAATTCTTGCAGGTGTTATAACTGCCCATTCGTCATGGCAGAATGCCTCCAGGTCATGCAAAGTCTTTGGTTGTCTTGCATGAAACCGCACGTTTGAGAGTGGCTCGATGATATTACGGTCAGGAGACTGATGGCCACTCCAGAACCTTCATCTTTTTCTGCTGTAACCACTGGAGGGTCAACTTGGCCTCGTGCTTAGGGTCATTGTCATGCTGGATAGTCCAAGAGCGTCCCATGTGTAGATTTCGTGCAGAAGAACATAAATTGTCTGCCAGTATTTTCTGATAACATGCCGCATTCATCTTGCCATCAATTTTCACAAGATTCCCTGTGCCTTTAGAGCTCACACCCCCCCAAAGCATCAGTTAGCCACCACCATGCTTCACAGGGGGGGGATGGTATTCTGTTTACTTGTTGACCTCTCTCCAAACATAGCGCTAATGGTTGTGATCCCAAAGCTCTATTTTCATCTCATCACTCCAAATTACAGTGTGCCAGAAGCTGTGAAGTGTGTCAAGGTGTTGTTGGGCATATTGTCTCCAGGCTTTTTTGTGGCACTGGCGCAGTAAAGGCTTCTTTCTGGCAACTCAACCATACAGCTCATTTTGTTCAAGTATCGTTGTTTAGTGCTCCTTGAAACAACCACAGTCTTTTTCCAGAGCAGCATGTATTTCTCTGGAGGTTGCCTCTGGGTTTCTTTATATCCCGAGCAATTCTTCTGGCAGTTTGGGCTGAAATCTTTCTCGGTCTACCCAACACCTTGGCATCAAGAGATCCCTGAATTTTCCACTTAATAAGTGAATGAACAAGACTGACTGGCATTTGCAAGGCTTTGGATATCAGTGCGTTTACCTTGTTATGCAGGTCTTTTGATTGATCTTTTCTGCTCCCCATGGCTCCGTATCTAGCCTGCTCTGTGCATCCATGAGACCTAATAAACTCATTGACTATTTCTAGACTAATTGCAATTCAAAAAGCCTCAGGTGTGGGAAATTAAACCATAATTGCCATTTTCACCTGTGTGCGTGTGCGTGTGCGTGCGTGCGTGTGTGTGTAAGTCCAAACATTCAAGGGTATGTAAACATTTGATGAGCAATTTGGGTGATTTCTGTTCTCATTATGATTAAAAAGGAGCCTAACTATGTGATAAATGGCTTCATATGATCCCCATCCTTAAGAGTTTTTGCATGATCAGATATATTTTCAAACTCAATGCCAAAATTTCAAAATGTCTGCCCGTGTATGCAAACTAATGAGCACAACTCTATAGGTGTTATATACTGAGGCTACGTTCTATGAGCTAACATGTGGGAAAGTAATGTAGCCCCCCCCAAAAAAAAATCTGCTAAAGTGGACAGAAAGCAGACGACGGATTGGAGAATGAAGTTTGTTACCTGTCTCTGACGGTGATCAATCTTGTTCTGGCCAAGAAGCTCCATGATCTTCCCACACACCGAGGACTGCAGGGATAAATAAGCTTTCATAAGCATCAGCAATGGTGTGCATTACTCTACTGTTGTTCACTTTTTTATTTTAGTAATTTAGCAGAAACTCACTACCCGGAATTAAATGAGCAGTTAGGCTTAACTGTCTTGCTCAAGACAGGATATAATTTTCAATTAGTTTCCTCTGGGATTAATAGCAACAGGTGTTAGATGCTCAAACTAAATCTCAATTTACGTAGTTTTAAATGCCATTAAATTGTATCCTCTTGCCATTGAATTTCCATCAGACTCAAACAAACCTACAGTGACCTCTCAGAAGCATTCAACCTCTTTTGTACAAATCCAGGGTATGTGGACCTGCGCTACAGCCCATTGGTGCAAGATTACCCAAATTCCCACAAACATTAGTTCCTTCCCCACAAACAGTCTGGATCGGAGTAGCTCCAGAAGGATTTCTCAATTGCGATCTTATTGGTCTCAGAAACAGATGTGCCTCAGCCAAACAAAGAAAAAAGTTATTGGTTTTAACACGGATTACTTGGGGCTTATTAACATAATACTATATTTTCCAAGATATCAAAGAAGACTGGAGACAATATTATTTTCTTGTGTAAACTTGCAGCTCAAGAAACCACCTTAAGTGGTAGTGTGCGCAACATTATTGCTAGAGCCCTGCGGAGTTGAGCTAGTGTGAAGACAATTCTGTCTAAACTGTACCAATTTTCCATGCAGTGCGCACACATCGCGCCATCGTCCCACGGTTGATGGCCACAATCCTGTGTAGAACGTCTCAAACAGCCTGCTGTAAATTCAAATGCTGTAACAATTATTATCAAAGCCAAGATAACTCATTTTAGATTTGTTTTCCCCTATCCGGTCAAATGAAAATTCCCTTTGTTTTGCACAAAATCTTTCATTTAGTCATTGATTCATTCAGTTGACATCAGGCCTTTATGCACCCCAAAACATCACATTTTACGCATCTTCATCCTTTACCATTACTTCACCAGGAAAGTTGACTTACTAATTTACAGCAACAACCTGGGCAATAGTTGTAGCAAAAGGAGTGTGCCAATTGAAATCTCAGGATGATTAAGTAGCCATATTGGTATGAAAGCCAGATTGGATATTTGCCCATGACATTAGAGTTGAAATCTTTAATGCCCACTAAAGTCAGGATACCTGCTTAACATGTCAAAGAGGTGGCACTTGGGGCTAAGCAACACTTTTAGTATATACATTACACCAGTGGGACAAACTGTGGAGTTACCCAAAGCAAAGTCCAAACCAGGTCCTTACGATCCCCAAAAATACCTGGAAATCCTGCCTGGCTATTCTCCTGCCCTGCTGTAGGCCTTAACTATAGGTCTATTGTGTTTGAAGAAAATACAACAATGAAATTGGAAGCCCAGTCAGGCGGTTTAGTCAGCAGCATGTGCCACATATTCAATTCAGCAATGTTTTCTTAACATGGCTATAGATTGGCAAAGAAATTTAACAGCAACAAGAGAAGATATTTTGAGTGAACATATTAGAAGGAAATATGCCGTAAACTTCCAGTCACATTCAAGACAAGCTGGTACTCACTGAAAGATTGTGCCACTGGTTTACAGGGGTCATTTTACATGTAGTTCTTACACACCTTAATCTGAAACTAGTTAATCAAATAATGCAGTTGGAGGTCAGAAGGGGGAGTGTGACTGTTAGCCTACATATCCTTTCAATCTCATGCCCACAATCCTTAAACCATCCGCAATACTCCCAACCAACTCACTGCACCAGTTACAGGATTTTGGCATAGCGCCAGTAGTGCGACGCCAAAAGTTAACATAGGAATCAACACAAGGAAAGGACTAAAGAAGCCAGAGAAAAAGGGGAACGAGGCGACCTAGGAGATTTTACCACCAAATTCAAATTAGCTTTTCTAGCTTGTTTTGGAGACTTTTCTCATGACACAAATGTATCCTTGTTAACATTAGTGATTAGAGTATAATAATTAGTTGTGGTATGATGAAATGCACCTATATTAAAAAAGGTACAGCTAAAAAAAGCCATCATTATAGGCACACATTCTTTAAGAATAAACTAAAAGGCCTACTTGGTCATTATTTAACTTTGACATACGATAATAACCTGCCATGGGGACAGGTGAAACCAAAACTAGCGAATGTGTCTTCCCTGTGAGAAGTCACCAGACACGATCGTCTGAGAGCGGTGGTAAAAAATTATAATAATTAATAAAAATTGCTTCTCCTAAGAGAATCAACACCTCCACACAATCCTGTGGCAAACACTGTAATACCCATGGAGATGCAATACACGAAAATCTCATACACTTAAATGATACATATTGATCACACTTAGATTTTGAATCAAAAAGTTTACCCTAACCAACTCCGATTTAGGATGAGTCAGGAGTAACCCCGCAGTACTCATCGCTGGCGGGAGGTACAGTATTGCGTCATCGTCGTGTGTAGCCCTTTAACTGGCAAGTCCAGCGCATCATCCTAAAAACGACGAAGCTATGACGGTATGCCTTCGTCACCGTATTTGGGGAGATGTAATAAAAAAAGTTAAATTTACTTGTTTGTTTACGATATTACCGTACCAGCAAGCGTTTTATATCTTTGACGGTGTTGTCAAAAGGTATTGGTGCCAGTTACTGTACTGTACAATTAGTTGGATAGATTATGCTCGTTGTCAGCTTAACAAATTTAACTAGAAACATTGATGGCTCGTATTCGGAAAGCTAACCAAATATTTTCATTGTGCAGTGGAATTCAGCCTTCTAAACTATGGACTAGAAACTATTGAGGCAATGTAGTTACTAACCCAAACTTCATCCATCTCCATAAATAAAATGAATAAATGATTACTAAAGTCTGATGACTAAAAAGACCACCAGTTTGACATGAGCCACGCGGTCAGCAAGTTTTCAAGTGACTTGAGAACACATTCCACCAATCACAAAATTAACAATACAAGTCCGTGAGGTCGAAAATGTACTAAAAGGTGCCAACCTTTCCACTGGCAGTGCCTCCGGACACACCGATAAGGAAGGGTTCTCGGATAACATCATCATTCTCGACTTGTTGGTTCAGATGTGTTTCACTGTCCCCGGCCATGCTTGCAATGTGCATATATTAACGCACGCTGCTGAGAAAATGATAATCCATGCTCCACCTTCCCAGATTTTTCAACTTTTTAATGTTAAATATATCCAATCACATAGCCTGGTAGATAAACTAGCCAATCAC
>JACXGJ010008811.1:0-26017 GCA_016801105.1 Esox niger
CGGTAAGCCTGAACTACAACATTCAGTAGCTACGTTACGGTAAGCCTTAACTACAACATTCAGTAGCTACATTACGGTAAGCCTTAACTACAACATTCATTAGCTACGTTATGGTAAGCCTCAACCACAATATTTAGTAGCTACGTTACGGTAAGCCTGAACTACAACATTCAGTAGCTACGTTACGGTAAGCCTTAACTACAACATTCAGTAGCTAAGTTACGGTACACCTCAACTACAACATTCAGTAGCTACGTTTCGGTAAACCTCAACTACAACATTCAGTAGCTACGTTACGGTAAGCCTAAACCACAACATTCAGTAGCTACGTTACGGTAAGCCTCAACTAATACTGTTTACGGTTATACAGTATTGCGATTATTTCCAGTAGATCCACGATTTTCTCATCTTTTCACTTGATGAAAATGTTAGTTATCGTCCCCTTTATTGATAGTTTTTGTATCAATGT
Source organism: Esox niger (assembly GCA_016801105.1). NCBI lineage: Eukaryota > Metazoa > Chordata > Actinopteri > Esociformes > Esocidae > Esox > Esox niger. The sequence continues at coordinate 470 of JACXGJ010008811.1, forward strand.
CATTCAAAAATTAAAGAAAAAAGTATGTTGTTGTGCCATGAAATGAAATATATTTGGCAGTGTAAAATTCTGTCTCGCTAGCAAGTTCTAAATTCTTATGTCTGTTCCAAGCAGTAAGTTAGTAGATACTAGTAAGCACATTACTCTGCAAATATGCTGTTAAACGGCCAGTGGCAAAAGCCATTCAGTTCATAGATGCTATATGTGGTTGAGGTAAACTTAATAAGAAACGTTAGTTGAACACAATGCTTAATGGTGTCTAGCAACCTGCATGTTTATCACATAGTCATTCAGGACAGCATGCCTTATGTGAGAGGCCTGGGTTTGAATCCCGGGAGGGCAACAATATTTATTCATTTTATTTGTGGGCCACTGAACAAGGCTTGCCTGGTTCCTTTTCTGGTTACTATATTTTTGCCTAAAATCTAACCATTTTTGCTTATTGTGAATAAATTGATGAGGAATAAAAATATATTAAATCAATTTTAGAATAAGGCTGTGTAATGTATCAAAATGTGGAAAAAGTAAAGGTCTTAATTTTCCAAATACATATTACAATGAAAAGACCACCAGGGAAAGTTGTTTGAATTCACTTTAGCAGTGAGTGTTTATTTGTAAATAATCCGAATAACTTCCATATTCTCCTCCCTTATGAGAACCCATATCCCAAATCATCTCCCTCTTTCCTCTTTCACTCTCCCCTACCCATATCAACTGAACCATTTCTCCATCCCATGACCATTCTCATTCCAAGTTAAACATCTTACAGAATTATTTGGATGTCTTTACATCCATCTGCCATTGCCGGACACCTCCACTGAACCCTGTTGAAGTTTGTTAAACATCGATGTTATTTCCAGGTTGGACTTTCCCTCAGTCAGAAGTTGTGTCTTAGCATAGTGTCACGATGTGACGTTGTGGGGATTAACGGACCAGGCGCAGGCAGTGGTAGCAGTCAGTGCACCCTTTATATGACAAACACAAAACACCAGAACAGACAAACACCGAGCACTATAAACAAACTTAAAGAAAGTAAAGGTTTAAACTCAAAAACGACACTCACCACAGATACGACACACAGTAACATGGAACAATGACTGACAAATGAGGGTAGCAGAGGAGAAACATTTAAACATACTAATTTAAACATACATTTAAACATACACATACTAATGATCTAAATGGTACCTGGTGTGAGAGATAAATGGAGACAAGACAAATGAAGGGGACCGGGATGAGTTCATGGCAATTGGAAAGATGGGAAAAAGCGGGAGATGGCGGCGCAGTCCGTCACCTCACCGTCACACATAAACCTATTCGTTTTAACGTGGGAGTGGACATTTCCAGTGTTTATCACGGACACCTCTAGAATGTGGATTTCCATGGAGCCAAAGAAAGACATTTTCAACAACTATGTATAGAAAACCTTTTTTGGTGGTGTGACTGTCATTTAGCTAATCCTATCTATGTTAGGGATGGCTTTGTTAAATTGAAGCAAGTCTGTTGTCATGTTCGTACTGTTTGGGATGGCCTTTTTTAGTGAAGTGTCTGGGCAGGGTCAGGCCAGTATTAAGCAAAGGAGAATCTGCATGTGTGAGTGTGTTTGGCTGTGACTATTCGAGTGTGAGAGAGAGAGTAGGCTTGCTGTGCCCTTGACAAAAAGAAGGGTGAGGTGTTTGTACCCTATAGTGTGAATGTGGGGCTCGGTTAAGCTTAGATATTAATGTTAGGCTATTTCAATTAGGGTTTGGTTGAAGTTAAACTTATGGTAAGGTTTAGGGTTAGGATTAGGTTTAGGGTTTGGATAAGGTTTTGCTCAAGTATTATTGAAAATGGCCCTATTTTAGATGGCTAAGGACACGTCTGTGTAGATACAAGTGGAGAGTGAGATGCAGATGAGATGGCCCTGTGGGTGTCGTTTTGTCTGTTCTGTTTCTCATACAATGTTGTTTTGACAGGACATTGCGGGAGTTGACAACGAAACCCAGTTCTAAGAAACGACTGTCAAAGTGAAACCGAGATAATGTACAAGCGCTGGCGCCAACTACAACCTTGCAATCAACGTGTCTTATGACCACAAATGAGCGGAAAAAACACAACAAAACTGAAAGGCAGTCGCACATCTCCTGTTTTGGCAGAATGTGTCAAAGCCAGGTCTCTCTTTAGCAACAGCCACATAAACCATGAAGATGCTTGTTATATAAAATGTTACCCCCTAAAACTTACCCATGGCTTCTTGACTGTAGTTTGAGTTGATTGCAATGATATGATTATTGTATAATAGTGGTTGACTGTGTGTGTTCCATTATTAGGCCCATCATGACTCTTTGATGCACCAATTACTGTTAATAAAGCAACAAAGTAATGATAAGAAATAAAGCATTAACACATTAAACAAAAGTGAATAATGATGTATATTTTAGGAGCGTCTTCCATAGAGACCAGCTCCTACAATCACACCTGTTCAGTTAATGCTGGCCCTGCAACTGATCCCCGACCCCACGACTGAGCCCTGTCACCACGACTGAGCCCCGCCCCCACGACTGAGCCCCGCCCCCACGACTGAGCCCCGCCCCCACGACTGAGATCCGCCCCTGCGACTGAGATCCGCCCCCGAGACCGAGCCCTGTATACATCACAGAAGTAGCAGTAACAGTTGTAGTTAAACTGTCCTGACAGAATATCCTCAGATTACAAGACTAAACATAACATTCATCTGTATAGATCAGTTAGGCCAGATAGTAACAGTTGTAGTTAAACTGTCCTGAAAGGTGTCAAAGGTCATACAAGGTGCCCTTTCATGGGGACGTTAACATGTTATAAACTCCTTTTTTAACTCTAAAATTGATATGTGGACTCAAATAAAGTATGATTAAGTATTACACATTTCAGCATTGTGGCCTACCATTAATTACCTCCATGGTGAAAGAAGACAATCTGTATTCCTTTAGTAACAGCTGTTTGGTTCAATATAAGTATGTTTATACAGAATGTACTGTGTAATTGTAATTCAATATGGATAGAAATACAGTTAAACAGAGACTGATTATTCTGAACTACTAACCTAAATTGAATTTTATAATTTCAAAGTATGTAATGATCAATCTCTCGCTTCTTTGAGAGATTGGAAGCACATGTTGGGCTTGGCATATTCAAACGCTGTCAGTCTACATTTTCCATCGACAGGAAAACCATCGATTGGGGTTGAGTCACAATTGAAAATCAACCCAGTCATATGTAGCCAAGACGAATGCTAACCTTTTGTCTAGATCAAGCCTCTCATGATTGATCAAAATCAAAACTTGTTAGCAGGTCTGTGATAAAACATACTCATTCCTCACTAACTTGGTTGCAATTCATTGTATATTTTCATTATAAATATTTGTTACAAACGTACCGTAGCCTCTTAAACCTGGCTTGTAACTAAGGCGGGGGAATGCCTATAAGATTTTTGTTGCAAATGGGTGAGAAAAATATTTTATTCAGAACACACTAACCCAGTCAATTGTCTACTACAGTCGCAATCTTCTGCTAAAATATAAAAGAGCTGTGGATGAGTTAGAAAGAATTATCGGTTTTGTGAAGGAAAAAGCTGATTTTAAACTCAGAACGAAAAGATGTGGCATGGCAGTTTCAACCCCCAGACATACCAAAGCCCTGTAGGATGGAACGCCAAAACATATTTTTCCAGAAAAGCATATGAGCAGAGAACTTGTAATGGCTTTATTGACTCAATGTTTTGAATAAAGCACAGGTGCGTCCAAAACACGAGTAAATTTTTCTTGTTTTATGATATGTTGCAACCTAGGTTTGAACTAAAAACATCCAGGAAATGTGTTCTATCCAGTTTGAAGGATTAGTGAAACCACGCTAAGCCCGCCTTCAACAAACCTGTGAGAGGTATTTTGAAAACTGATATCCAGTTCAAATCACCCTGCTTATAGTCAGTGACAAATGTTTTTGTCCTCTCCATCCAGAGATGGAGAGGACAGGAAAATCCTTTTCTGGCTATACCCAATGAAGTATGGATTATATTGGTACAACTATGAAGACTTTTGTTTTTGGAGGATGCTCTTGGGCATGCATTTGTAAAAGTGTCTGGGAACCTCTGGGTTAACAGGTCTTCATTTACTCCTTACAGGAGTGTTCACAATGCTCTCTTCACGACTTTACAGATGGTACTTGAAACCTGAAGATCCCTTGAGTGGCTGAGTTGTTATCAGGAGTATGTTGGACTGTCTGTGTGAGACTGGACTTCTGTAATGTTGCCCAGGAATCCAGAAACTAGGTAAGGTTGGACGTTTTGTATTTTCATCCAGTGTTTTACTGCTATCCATACATTTACAGATATGATATGAATTCCGTGTTTTTCAGCCAAAAAAATAAGTATACAGCATTATATTATGATGTTATATATCATAATAATAATACATTATTATATAAAATGATATTATAAATGTATATTACCAGATTATTGTGGAACCAGTTTTTACTTTAGTACACTAGTATTGAAGTAGTATTTAAATATAATACTCAATTATTCTGAGTACTAGTTGCTGTATGTGTACTAAAATGCTATTTCCAATCATGCATAATATATCTGTATACAGATATCTTGGGATTTTAACTGATGACACTAGTTAAAGACACATTCTACACTTGGCAAACATGAGGTTGGAGTTAGGTTGTTATTTGAGAAATAAGTTAGAAAGAAACGTGTACCTGCAACTGTGATGCCAGTTTTAGATTAGGTGGATGTCATATACATGCGCGATTCTGGTCAGTCTTTACATGCTCTGGACACTGTTTATTATGGTGCATAAAGGTTCATTGCTCTAAAAGTTCCCCCTAATTCTTAAATTAGGCTGGCCCTCACTGCTGACACCTAAGATCTCTCACAGGTACTTTTTCATTTATAAAGGAATTCTGGGTTTAACACGATCCTACCTTTGGGAACTTATCCACATTTTTTTTTCTAAAAGCTATTGCATACGATCACAGGATCCCCCTGTCCAGGCAAAGATGTGTAGAAAAGCTTTTAGGGGTAGCTTCTCCTACAGCCTGGAATGGTCTTCAATCTGACCTGAAGTTGCAGGAGCTTGTAGCACCCTGTGTGTTTAAAGACAACATGAGAAAATTGGAGGGCCTGTCAATTTGTCAGTGATATAGAAATTGTGCATTATTTCTTATTTGTGGCTGTATTTATTTGGTTGTTGATTTGCGCTAGATAGCATGGTTGCTGTGTTTTGATTTCCTTATGTTGTGTTGTGTGTGTTTTAAATTGGTTTTTGTTTGTTGATGCCAGCCTTGGCTGGGACATTCCTGTAAATGGGATTTGTAATCTCAGTGAGTCATTTTCATGGTTAAATAAATGTAAAAAAACATTAACAAAAAAATATTCACTAAAATGTGAAATATGTTGGTTCATTTTAATACACAAATTAATACTAACACAAATTAATACTCAGTATATTTAAATAGTCCTTATATACAGCTTCAATATTAGTTGAACACTATTGAGTATACATCGTATGTAGTTCCTAAATAAAACACTAGACTGTACTTCTATTTCTGGTTGGGTTATTAAGGAAGGTTGATCTTGAGTTGTGCAATTACATGTTAACTGTGCCCCCTCTAGCGGGATCAGCAAAATATGTTCACTCAAACAACTGAAGGGCATTATTCTATTACACACAACACAATGTCCACACATGCCACTGTTTTGGTAAAAGGCATGGGAATGGGCTGGAGAAATGGCACACCACTCAAAGTTATGTCAGAGTGATGCAGGAGTTGCTCCTACATAGTGTTTGGGTAAATAATAAACTTTTGGGGCCTGATGAGGTTGGACTGTTCTACTAGACAAATAAGGCAATTTATTATTATATTATATTATATTAGCATATTACATGATACATTATTAGATTGTATATATTAAGATTTAATGTATTCATTTGGCATATATCCCAAAAAAAAGAAAAAAAAGTTTGAGTGAGAACAAGGAGCGTTCAATTTGCAGTGATCTATTAATTTTAACGCTTCTGTTCCTCCCTCAAAACTTTCCTCTCCAACTTTTTGGGAAAGTAAAAAAAGGTGCAGTGGTCTCTTCATTTTTTTACACATGGGTATATAGATTTACGTTATGGATCAACTAAAAATATGTAAAAGTACCACAATGCACAGTATTTCCGGTAACCTATGCTTAATCAAGCAGCTTTTGTTAATTTATTAACGAGATCTTCGGAAAACTTCGATCTGAAAAATTCTTCTTCTTAATATTAATAAAGAAATATTATCGATGGTAAGTTGTAGGAATTTTTAAGAAAGTAAAAAGAAAATAGTTGACAAATTGTCTTTCTGGTCACCGAGAGCGTCTTATCCAGTTCAAAATGGTAGGCGAGTCAGTAACTCGATACATAACTACATAAAATATATAGAAGGAATACGGGATAGATGGTAGATTTTATAGATTTACACTGTTGTAGCTTCCATATTAAATGTATGAATTTGTAAAGGTATTCCAGAGTTTACAAAGTTCCGAACTATGCACTTTAGCATGTTAGCATATTAGCTTAGAGTTAATACTGTCCATAAACACTATGTTATCATATCTATTTGACTTTCTGATTAGTTGCATGATGTATATTTGTTATCAATTGCATTAACGTTGTGTTGCGTATCTTCCACAAATGCGATATTGGGAGACCTTATAACATACAGTTTGTGTAACAATGAAACGTATGCAGGACATACGCTGGGAAAACCAAGGATGTTTAATAGAAAGAACTAGAACTAGAACAAAAGAAAAAATGATGGTCATGACATGATAGAACCACCATCAAATATGGCATGAGCCTAACTGAAACTGACAAGACACTCTAGGAACAGAGGAACTTAAATGGGGTCAATTATTGGGAAAACAGGCTAGGGTAATAAACAACAGAACAGGTGTCTATGATCCAAATGGGGGAGAGAGGATGTTAGATCTCACTGTGGTAGGATGTGACAGTACCCACCTCAAAGGTGTGGCTCCAGTCGGAAGACACTGGGGGTCAGGTCAAAATGCGGCAAAACCCATTCTGGGAGGGCTCCGTGGGCAACCAGGAATAGCCGGCCCCAAACGTCTGCTCCAGAACCGGACAGTGGGGCAGCAAGGGACTTCTGAGGCTCTCTCCTCCTTCAGCAACTGCTGGGGCTGCTGGTCTTCTTCTGAATCCACCTCCGTGGGGGTCCAGAAGAGGAACAAATCCTCTCCAGCGATGTGTGGTACCCCCGAACCCAGTGGCTGCGCCCAATGCCATAGCCACCCGTAACAATTAGTTCAGGGGGAACTATTCAACCGGTCACTTGCCCGCTCTCCCAAGTCCTCCTTTCACCAACGACATCCAATATCTCTAACATTAAGAATGAAAACTGTCAATCCAAGGGCTTGATTGTTAACTGAAGGTGTGTGTTTATAGTAGTTTTTTGTAAGTTATTGGTGAAAATAAGACATTAAACATGGCAGTTGAAATCTGTGGGTGGAGTGTGTCAGGATTTCCTCAGGACACTGCATAACCACCTTATAAGATCACCTAGTAGGTCAGAAAACAAACAACAAAAAGAATAATACAAATCATGCATTTTTATTTTACAGTCTGCAGCCCAAATATCTGTCCATGTCAATCTGACCACTCAAACTGTAAGTAACACACTCATTGTCCATACATACATTAACAACAAGTGACATAAAATAAATAATCCAGTTGGGAATTTAATTATTTGGTTGTGGAAATCACCCTGGTCTTCTAACTGTAGGATAGGATATGGATCAACATAGAGACTGGTTCTCATATTCCCCCTGGAGGGGCTTCTGTCGGACCTGGCGTTAAGAGCCAGGCTTCACCTCATAGTGGACAGACCAAGTAAGATATTGTTTTCCAAAAATGTACCACAACCCAACTCCTATCCTAGCTCCTACATGGTTGTTTAAATATAGACCATATGAATTAATTGTTGATATAATGTTGACTCTTTTTCTAATGTTTTCATAGAGCTCAGGATATTGATCAAGAGGAACCAATGGAGGTAAAGGCTTGTTTTATACAGTAAACCAAGTATTCAGATCCTTTCACTTTCTCCAAATGTTGTTGTTTTATGGACTTCATTTATAATTGGCACATATCCAAAGATTTTGTGTTTTCACCTAGGCAGTATGGGGTAAATGTGCAGATTGATGGCAATCTAAAAAATGTATTTAACCAGGCAAGAAAAGCCTTGGACAGGGAAGTGACAAAGAACACAATGGCCAGTCTTACAATGTTTCAGAGTTTCTATGCAGAGATAAGAGACCCTGCTGTGGGGACACTCAGAAGCAGGGACTAGGAGTCAGGAAAGAGAGAAGGATGAACAGAGCTAAAGGGGGCAAGGATTTCCATGGTGGTGAAGGGGTCTGAGTACTTTGCAAAGGCAATGTATTTAGATTTGATCAACTAACCATTCTAAATGGAGTCTTTATGAATCGATAAACAAATAAGAAGGTCTGCTTTTAACTCAGTTCATAGATTGTGCTTCATGTCTATAACACAATGCTGTTTCCTCAGTGGGAGCCTTATGAGTGTGTGAACTGCCAGCTGGGTACTGATGGAAAGGTCCACACAGATTCCAGATTCCAATGGACGTCTCCCATGAATCTACAGCAAAACCAGACACCTCTTGTAGGGAGAAGGTATGACAGTGTTTATCACTGCTTTTGTGTTTGTTAAACTGGAACGGAAAAAACGAAATACTGCCCATCCCCTTCTAATGGTTTATTTTTTTGTTTCAGAATCAGGTGATCACGTGAGAAATAAAATATGATTTGATATTTTTTGTTTCTCATTTGTTTTAGCAGATCTCTGAATATCAGTGGAGATGAAGAGGAACCAATGGAGGTGTGCTGAGACAAAACACACTGCACATTTATTTAATCAGATGGTCCCAATCAATCCTCGTCTGAAGAACCGAACACAAACACGTAGAGATATGTGCTTGTTACAAGCCAAACACTTGATAGCTCATGCCAAGAAGTGATCAGCCCTCATATTGCCCAATAGCTAAGGAAATGTTATTTTGTATAATAATGAAAAAGATTATATACATGGTCAAGGTTTGGGGTCCATTTTTGGATTTTCTTGAGCAGAGTGATCTGGAAAAAAATATGAAGGGAAATGTATGCAATGTGGGGAAGTGATGAGTGACATCTGATTAGCGTGTGGCACTGAGTTTCAACGGAAATGCGCCCCAAGTTTGTTCAATCGTATTGGATCAGACTACTGTAAAATGTAAATTTATCCCAAATCAATTGCATTCAATTAGATCAGACTACTGTAAACTGTAAATATGTCCCAAATTTGTACCACTCTATTCAATCAGACTAGTGTAAATTGTAAATTTGTTAGTTTTGTGCTCCTGTATCTTGTCTTTGTCTTATTTTATTTGTTGCATTAACGTTTAACATGGTTTTTGCTGTAATATTTATGCTTATATGTGACTTGTTAAAGGAGAAAAATCAATAAACATAGTTTAAAAATATATTTTCATATGGTCAAATTGACTCAGTCTATCACTAGCATTTCTGTGATTGACATAAGATTTACAGTTTGTGTTATAAATGTATGTCAACATTTCTACCTCTCACTTCTCTGTCTCTCAGGTCTGGAGTATCTTTACCTCTGTATACCTGCTCTTTCTTACACACATCTATGTTGGTCCTTCTTTCTCTCTGTTATGTAACTTGGCAATACTTTCTCATCTAACATTTTATAGATTAAATCACTAATGTTACAGCTTATAATTCACATACTTACTCTTGCTACGTTTCTCTTATTAAAATTCACAGCTGTAACATTGAATTAGAAACTTGGCCACTGAGTTTTCATAAAGTGATACAATTATATAAACTCAAAAAAACCAAAACAACTATTGAGTCAACTTTACTGGCTGGCGCAAGTAACAGTATGAGGGGCAGAATTTGTCTCACCAGCAGGGATATGAGGGGGACATTTGTCTCACCAGCAGGGATATGAGGGGGACATTTGTCTCACCGGCGGGGATATGAGGGGGACATTTATCTCACCAGCAGGGATATGAGGGGGACATTTGTCTGACCAGCACGGATATGAGGGACAGAATTTGTCTCCCCATCAGGGATATGAGGGCAGAATTTGTCTCACCGGCAGGGATATGTGGGACAGATGTCGTCTCACTGGCGGGGACTCTGGACATGTGGGGAAGCAGCTGTTCACACTCCAGTTCCCTCTGTGTCTTGAAAAAGAGGTGTAGAAACTCCAAAAAGAAATCCGGTACACCTGGAGGTATGTCATTTATTCTTTGGCTCACCTCGGCTCAGGTTTATCAGGGAGTTCCTTTCAGACTCCCTCGATGTAGTCCAGGGTGAGGTAAGCTGGGCCGGATCTGGTTTCACCTGGACAGTAACTCAAGTCTTCGACAATTGGGCTGCAAGTATTTCATATGTCATTTCATATTTCACATCTCATTTCATATTTCATCATTCATATCTCATTTCATATTTCATATCTCATTTCATATTACATATGTCATTTCATATTTCACATCTCATTTCATATTTCATATTTCACATCTCATTTCATTTTCATATTTCATATCTCATTTCATTATTCATATCTCATTTCATATTTCATATCTCATATCTCACCAACAACGTAGCTGCAAGCAACACTTCTGCACCCTCTGGGCTGGCATCTTCAGGCTCAGCAGGGTCCAGTGTGTTTTAACACGGTGATACACATGATCCCTGCCATCAAGGCTCAGCTGGGTCCAGTGGGTTTTAACACGGTGTGCTACACATGATCCCTGCCATCAAGGCTCAGCTGGGTCCAGAGCGTTTTAACACGGTGTGCTACACCTAGGTCTGTTACCCAGACAACATGGTTACAGCCAAATAGCTGATCTGATGGTAATCTGCACTCATCCCCAAATTCATTATATCAGCGGTTGTTGATTTCCTCCTGTGCTAAATCAATAAAGCCGCTGTTTTTTACTGTATGGAATTGGTTCATTTCTGAACAACAGATCTTGTCCATACCTCCTGCTAGGTGTTGCACATGTGACTGTCATATGCTTGATGGACAGGCCCATTGACCATAGGCTGGAACATCCCATACAAGCGTCATGTGTAAGATAAGCCTTTCTTATTGGAGGGTATTTTACTGTATAATGGCTGGTTTTGACCATTGACCGCCTCCCTTGTATTTTGGTATAAGTACTGTGTTCTTTCTGTATTCATTGGAGAGAGAGAGAGAGAGAGAGAGAGAGAGAGAGAGAGAGAGAGACTGCTAACATCGACGTCTCATGCTGAATAAAGATGTCTCTCCCCTGACTTTTCTGGTTGCATATCTTTTGTTAATGGATATCATATGGAACAGAAAATAAAAAAGCACACTCCAAGATCCTTGAAACTTTGAGACGTACCCGTCTCAAAGTTTCAAGGATCTTGGAGTGTGCTTTTTTATTTTCTGTAGAGAAACTCCAGATTCTTCAGACCTTGGTCATCATGTGTGAACCTGCAGCATCTGCTCATCCACAGGTGCTGAATGGGATTTAGGTCAGGGAACTATGATGGTCATTGCAAAAGCTTGATTCTATAGTCAGTGAAACCTTTGCATGTGGATTTGGAGGTGTTCTTTGGATTGTTTTCCTGCTAGCAGATCCAACAGTGACCTAGTTTTATCCTCCTGGCAGAGGCAGACAAGTTTGGGCCTAAACTCCCCTTGTACTTGATGGAATCCCTGTTGTCATGTAGCTGAACAATGTCCCTAGGGTCTTTGGAAGTTAAACATCCTCACAAAATTACAGATACAATGAATCAATAAATCAATCAAATGTATTTATTAAGTCATTTTTACATCAGCAGTTGTCACAAAGTGCTTTTACAAAACACCCAGCCTGAAACCCCAAGGAGCAAGTAACAATAATTGAGAAAGAAACCTAGAGAGGAACCAGGCTCGTAGCGGTGACCGGTCCTTTTCTGGCTGTGCCGGGTGTACAAGAGGACAAGGAATCATAAATAAATGTATTTAGGATATGTTCCGAGTCTTTAAAACCTAATCCAAGTCAGAAGCAACACCATATGGACAAGGACAGGGACAACCTGGGGCAGGGGGAAGGTCAGCAGAGTGGCAGCTGGAATCGGCAGGTATCGACTTGATCCACAACACAATCAGCAGGACTTTGGACCGCAATGAGTCAAGCCTGGTAATCAGGAAGTGTGGGCCAAGACCTCATGTCCTCCTAAGTTAAAATGGAGCAGAAGACAAAGAAAATATAGAGATTGCATTCCTTATATTAACACGTATTTATAGTGGAGAAGGAGAACTGTCCCTATTCCCCCAGCACTATAATATAGCAGCGTAAAACCTAGTGGCTGAGACAGGGGGTCCAGTGACACTGTGGCCCTTTCCTGGTGAGGCTCCAGACAGGGCCCAAAGGGCAGGTCAAGTCAATCCACCCACATTGTCAAGCATCAATCAAAGGGACACCAACCAACCACAACCACCCTAAAATGAGGGCCAAGAATTGGCACAGAGTTCCCCCGAATTCACAATGTGCGTAATGAAGAGACAACAACAACAAGCCTGTGAGGGCATCCCAGTGGCGATGAGAGCCCAAATGGCAAGACAGCAAGGGTGGACAGTATCAGGCCGTTCCATTCACCATTGCACCCCTGGGGTTGACTGCACTTAATCATACATCAGACTCAAGAGGAGTCTTCAGGAGACAATTGAGTCTGCATTTCTAACCTTGATTGGCAGATCATTCCACAGTAGTGGAGCTCTATGAGAGAAAGCCCTGCCTCCGGCTGTTTGTTTAGAAATTCTAGGCACAATTAAAAGGCCGGCATCTTGCAATCTAAAGTTACGTGCAGGTATGTATGGCAGGTTCATTTCAGTGAGGTAAGTAGGAGCAAATCCATATATTGCTTTATAGATTAACAATAAAACCTTAAAATCAGCCCTATCTTTAACAGGTAGACAGTTTTTTGGGATATAACAGTCTTTTGGGATACGACCAAACAACCGTCAAAGTTCACTGTGAGTTTTGACAGCAAAACTCTTTGTTTCTTGGGTCCTAAAATGAGCATTTCTGTTTTTCCTGAGTATAAAAGCAAGAAGTTCTCTCTCATCCACTTCCTAATTCCAGAAACAAATGCTTCCGAATAGCTACTTTTAGGGCTTCTCTGTATTTTACCAAAATATACCACTGTGTGTCATCAGTATAACAACGAAAGTTGACATGGTGATTTTGATGACTGTTGTCCTTTTGCCGAACAATGCTCCTATGGTCTTTCCCCACAACATTACAGATCCACCACCATACCTCACAGTGATGACTAGGTAATATTGGTGTAGCAAGGTGACGTAGCGGTTCAGGTATCTGACTAGTGCCTAAAAGGTTATTGGTTCTAACCCACCTACCGACAAGGTGAAGGTTATGTAGACCTCTCCCTGGGCAAGACAGTTAAACCTAACTGTTTCCTCCCCAGGAAAATTCCCTGTAGCTGTAACCAAGAATTTCTCCTTAAACATCTTGCCTTGTTAAATAATGAAAATTAGGCAATTTCTTTTGTTATCTAAAATCAAAACCTTTGTCTCATCAAACCATAGAACCTGATTCCAGTTATAGTTCAAATGACATTTAGCAAACTCCATTTCACCATTCCAATGTTTACAGTTTGGTGAGAGCAGATTCTTTCTTCTAGAAACCAAATAACTTGTTGTCATACATGCAGTATGAACAGTTACAGTTTGAACTGTAATAGTTTAATGTTGATGGAGGACATGCATTCATGTAGCTAGCAGTTGGCATGAATAGGCTAAGTAATACACAGTATTCATAAGATCATCCAGTTTGTTAATATGATTACAGTGTGGTAACCATTATTACTGAGGTAGGCTGGCTACTTGCGTCTTCAAATACGTGTGACGCGCACAATGTGTATGGTTGCATTTAGGGTTACGTAATAGAAATGGAGATACATAACATATATTAAATGACACTTACTATAGTTGGCCAGTAGGGGGCAGAGAGACGTGGTCGCATTGCATTGGGACAGAATATGGGCCAAACCAACACCTGGGAAGATTATATGCTATCACTAGTATTCTAGTATTCCAAAACCAAACCATTAGTCCATAGTCTTTTGGCCCACTGAGTAACTATGGAGCCAGAATAGAGCATTAATAAATGATACCTCACTATTAGGTGTCCCTTTTAGTTAAGTATTTCTCCTACATTAACAATCACTACATAATGACCCATTGGTAGCTATAAACCCTTAATAACTGATACGTCACCAATAGTTAATAATTTTATGTTCATTTTAACTACTGCATTTATTTAAGGTAGGTCATGTACCTTTATCAAAAAGTGAAACCAAATCCCTTTGATGGTACAATGTATATAATAAATATATTGTGAGGAAATAGTTTGTCAGTCAAATTTTTTGAATGAGGAAGGACAGATACACTGTGTCTGTTCATTGGATACCATTGCATTGCCAGATCTATTTGTCCGAGTTGTAGAGACACCTCAGTGTGTTACAAGACATCTTTTCTTTTACATTTTCTTGTGATATTTAGATGGACTTGGATATGAAAGACACGAAGAGTAAGACACGAAAGGCAGGCAGTCTGGAAGATGTAAAACTCCATGTCCCGAATCCAGAAGACTCGTTATGTATTTTACCAGGTAAGTCACTACAGAACCAATGTTTATATGTCTAACTGGAATATCTCTAACTGGAGGAGTTACAGGTATATAATATATAATAATATATCATTATTATCTTTGGTAGAAAAGATTTGAAAGATATATTTCTGGAAAAACATGGTATTGAGGACCAGTTTCACTCACTATTAAGCCTAGGTGCTGTTTTTTAAGACTACGATCTAAAATAAAACACTTAGTGAAGTTTCTCTTCTGAAGTTTGAACAAATTGCAACATATTCAGGACAATTGAAATATTTATATGTAAATATCCCTATAACGCAACTCAAGTTGACCTGCCATCTCTTCATCATCATCATCAATTTCTATTGTGACTATGAACAATAGAATTGTTCATTTCTCATAAGTAGAAAGTTTAATAGAATTTTGTAGGAATGGTCAGCTCTTACAAGCCTATGTGTACCTACGTAAATACGTAATATGTGTACTACGGAAGTCACATTTGTACATGCGCTCCACAACATTTTCACGGAAGTTCATCTGAAGCTTGACTGACCTCAGTAAATATGGATGTAAGTTTCTGTTAAATAAGTTAATTTCTATTGTTCTTTTACCTGTGTTACTTATATGTTTTGAATTCTTGAAGAACAATACTGGAAAATATAATTTTATATTACTTTATCTGCACACTGGCATCTCGACTTTTAGCCATAGGCAAAGCCCACGTGGTCACCAAGAGCGTCTTTTCCAGTTCAAAATGGTAGGCGAGTCAGTAACTCGATAAATAACTACATAAAATATATAGAAGGAATACGGGATGGATGGTATAGATTTTATTGATTTAGACTGTTGTAGCTTCCATATTAAATGTATGAATTTGTAAAGGTATTCCAGAGTTTCCAATGTTCCGAACTATGCACGTTAGCATGTTAGCATATTAGCTTAGAGTTAATACTGTCCATAAACACTATGTTATCCTCTCTCTTTGACTTTCTGATTAGTTGCATGATGTATATTTGTTATCAGTTGAATTAAAGTTGTGTCGCGTATCTTCCACAAATGAGATATTGGGAGACCTTATAACATACAGTATGTGTAACAATGAAACGTATGCAGGACATACGCTGGGAAAACCGAGGATGTTTAATAGAATGAACTAGAACAAAAGAAAAAATGATGGTCATGACAAGATAGAACCATCATCAAATATGGCATGAGCCTAATTGAAACTGACCAGACACTCTAGGAACAGAGGAACTTAAATGGTGTCAATTATTGGGAAAACAGGTTAGGGTAATAAACAACAGAACAGGTGTCTCTGATCCAAATGGGGGAGAGAGGATGTTAGATCTCACTGTGGTAGGATGTGACAGTACCCACCTCGAAGTTGTGGCTCCAGCCAAAAGACACTGGGGGTCAGGTCAAAATGCGGCAAAACCCATTCTGGGAGGGCTCCGTGGGCAACCAGGAATAGCCGGCCCCAAACGTCTGCTCCAGGACCGGACAGTGGGGCAGCAAGGGACTTCTGAGGCTCTCTCCTCCTTCAGCAAGGTCTTCTTCTCCTGGATCCGCCTCTGTGGGGGTCCAGGAGAGGAACAAATCCTCTCCAGCGATTTGTGGTACCCCCGAACCCAGTGGCTGCGCCCAATGCCATAGCCACCCGTAACAATTAGTTCAGGGGGAACTATTCAACCGGTCACTTGCCCGCTCTCCCAAGTCCTCCTTTCACCAATGACATTGAATATACGTATCTAACATTTAGAATGAAAACTGTCAATCCAAGGGCTTGATTGTTAACTGAAGGTGTGTGTTTATAGTAGTTTCTTGTAAGTTATTGGTGAAAATAAGACATTAAGCATGGCAGTTGAAATCTGTGGGTGGAGTGTGTCTGGATTTCCTCAGGACACTGCATAACCACCTTATAAGACCACATAGTAGGTCAGAAAACAAACAACAAAAATAATAATACAAATTACGCACTTTTATTTTACAGTCTGCAGCCCAAATATCTGTCCATGTCAATCTGACCATTCAAACTGTAAGTAACACACTCATTGTCCATATATACATTAACGACAAGTGACCTAAAATAAATAATCCAGTTGGGAATTTAGTTATTTGGTTGTGGAAATCACCCTGGTCTTCTAACTGTAGGATGAGATATGGATCATCATAGAGACTGGTTCTCATATTCCCCCTGGAGGGGCTTCTGTCAGACCTGACGTTACGAGCCAGGCTTCACCTCATAGTGGACAGACCAAGTAAGATATTGTTTTCCAAAAATGTACCTCAACCTCAACTCCTATCCTAGCTCCTACATGGTTGTTTAAATATAGACCATATGAGTTAATTGTTGATATAATGTTGACTCTTTTTCTAATGTTTTCATAGCGCTCAGAATATTGATCAAGAGGAATCAATGGAGGTAAACGCTTGTTTTATACAGTAAACAAAGCATTCAGATCCTTTCACTTACTCCACATTTTGTTGTCTTATGGACTTCATTTATAATTGGCACATATCCAAAGATTATGTGTTTTAACCTAGGCAGTATGGGGTAAATGTGCAGATTTATGGCAAACTAAAATATGTATTTAACCGGGCAAGAAAAGCCTTGGTCAGGGTGGTGACAAAGAACACAATAGCCAGTCTTACAATGTTTGAGTGTTTCTATGCAGAGATAAGAGACCCTGCCAAAAAGACAACCATCTCTGCAACACTCCAACCATGAATTTATGGTAGAGCAGAAGCCACTTCTAAGTAAAAGGCATATGACTTTCCGTCTGAAATACACAGAATGCCTGAGTATTAGATTAGATAATCTGATTAGACCAAAATCTATTTATTCTCTCTGAATGCCAACTGAAAAGAACAAGGTAGCGTTCATCACCTGGCCAATATGATCCCTACAATGTAGCGTGGTGGTGGGAGCATCATGCTGTGGGGACACTCAGAAGCAGGGACTGGGAGTCAGGAATGAGGGAAGGATGAACAGAGCTAAGGGGGGCAAGGCTTTCCATGGTGGTGAAAGGGTCTGAGTTCTTTGCAAAGGCAACGTATTTAGATTTGATCAACTAACCATTCCAACTGGAGTCTTTATGAATCAATAAACAAATAAGAAGGTCTGCTTTTAACTCAGTTCATAGATTGGGCTTCATGTCTATAACACAATGCTGTTTCCTCAGTGGGAACCTTATGAGTGTGTGAACTGCCAGCTGGGTACTGCTGGAAAGGTCCACACAGTTTTCCGATTCCAATGGACGTCTCCCATGAATCTACAGCAAAACCAGACACCTCTTGTAGGGAGAAGGTATGACAGTGTTTATCACTGCTTTTGTGTTTGTTAAACTGGGATGGAAAAAACGAAATACAGCCCTTCTAATGGTTTATTTTTTGTTTCAGCATCAAGTGAGAAATAAAATGTGATTTGATATTTTTTGTTTCTCATTTGTTTGAGCAGATCTCAGAATATCAGTGGAGATGAAGAGGAACCAATGGAGGTGTGCTGAAATAAAACACACTGCACATTCATTTAATCAGATGGTCCTTATCAATCCTCGTCTGAAGAAACAAACACAAATATGTAGATTAGTGTGGAAAATGTAAAATGTCCGCAATTTATTCAAATAAAGAACTTCTCAGTCGTTCGCATAACAGTTGATTATTTCAAGTTTAATTACGTGGATCCACGGGACCAATCATCACAACATTACAAAAGATGAACAGGGTAATGCCATGACAGACTGCTTCGCATTTCATTATGGCTTCCTCCTCTTTATACCCCCCTGGTCAGCTCCTGCAAATATTATCTCTTATGATATAACATACATACAAAACAAGGCGTCATAGTAATCGTAAAAAAAGATAGAACTCTACATTGTCATGGCAACCATAGTTCTAGGTCATAGTTACCAGACCTCCTAACCTGAGCTACCCCTGGTCTCTGTCCTTCCTGGAATGGAGAAACAGAGGAGACACAGACAACTTCACCTTGGAGCCATCTGTACAGGACCATAGATAAGATAGGTTTTAGGACTGGCTCCTTCAGTCCAGGCCATAACAAAATCAAATAACAGGGCATGCTGACCTAAGTCTCCTTCTATATGTGGCAACCATGAACAGTCTAAAGCAAAATATAGGCCTAGTCTAAACAGTCCATTTATTACAGTGAATTAGCAGAGTAATTGATAAATCAGGATATGGTAATAAATTAATCCTTAACATTAGGAAATGTCATTTGGTATAATAATGAAAAAGATTATATACATGGTAATGGGTTCACAACACATCTTTGAAAAGGTTTGGGGTCCATTTTTGGATTTTGTTGAGCAGAGTGATCTGGAAAAAATTATGAAGGAAAATGTATGCAATGTGGGGAAGTGATGAGTGACATCTGATTAGCGTGTGGCACTGAGTTTCAACGGAAATGCGCCCCAAATTTGTTCAATTGTATTGGATCAGACTACTGTAAAATGTAAATTTATCCCAAATCAATTGCATTCAATTGGATCAGACTTGTTGTAAACTGTAAATTTGTTGGTTTTGTGCTCCTGTATCTTGTCTTTGTCTTATTTTATTTGTTGCATTAACCTTTAACATGGTTTTGCTGTAACATTTAGGCTTATATGTGACTTGTTAAAGGAGAAAAATCAATAAACATATAGTTTAAAAATATATTTTCATATGTTCAAATTGACTCAGTCCATCACCAGCATTTCTGTGATTCATATAAGATTTACAGTTTGTGTTATGAATGTTTGCCAACATTTCTACCTCTCACTTCTCTGTCTCTAAGGTCTGGAGTATCTTTACCTCTGTATACCTGCTCTTTCCTACATACATCTATGTTGGTCCTTCTTTCTCTCTGTTATGTAACTTGGCAATAATTTCTCATCTAACATTTTATAGATTAAATCACTAATATTACAACTTATAATTCACATACTTACTCTTGCTACTTTTCTCTTATTAAAATTCACAGCTGTAACATTGCAAT
Source organism: Esox niger (assembly GCA_016801105.1). Classification (NCBI taxonomy): domain Eukaryota; kingdom Metazoa; phylum Chordata; class Actinopteri; order Esociformes; family Esocidae; genus Esox; species Esox niger. The sequence continues at coordinate 20,193 of JACXGJ010008811.1, forward strand.
AGAAACTTGGCCAACGAGTTTTTATAAAGTGATACAATTATATAAACTCAAAAAAACCAAAACAACTATTGAGTCAACTTTACTGGCTGGCGCATGTAACAGTATGAGGGGCAGAATTTGTCTCACCAGCAGGGATATGAGGGGGACATTTGTCTCACCGGCAGGGATATGAGGGGGACATTTGTCTCACCATCAGGGATATGAGGGGGACATTTGTCTCACCGGCGGGGATATGAGGGGGACATTTATCTCACTAGCGGGGATATGTGGGGCAGAATTTGTCTCACCATCAGGGATATGAGGGGCAGAATTAGTCTCACTGGCGGGGACTCTGGACATGTGGGGAAGCAGCTGTTCACACTCCAGTACCCTCTGTGTCTTGAAAAAGAGGTGTAGAAACTCCAAAAAGAAATCCGGTACATCCGGAGGTATGTCATTTATTCTTTGGCTCACCTTGGCTCAGGTTTTTCAAGGAGTTCTTTTAAGACTCCCTCGATGTAGTCCAGGGTGAGGTAAACTGGGCCGGATCTGGTTTCACTAAGACAGTAACTCAAGTCTTCGACAATTGGACAGCAAGTATTTCATATTTCATATCTCATTTCATATCTCAAATATGATATATTTGTGTGGTTTGGGAGCACAACGTTAACAGGGAATCGGCCTTGACTAGACCCGTGTTCATACGCTCCTGTGCTAAATCAATAAAGCCTCTGTCTTTTACTGTATAGAATTGGTTCATTTCTGAACAACAGATCCTGTCCATACCTCCTGCTAGGTGTTGCACATGTGACTGTCACTGCCTTGATGGACAGGCCCATTGACCATAGGCTGGAACATCCCATATAAGGGTCATGTGTAAGATAAGCCTTTCTTATTGGAGGGTATTTGACTGTGTAATGGCTGGTTTTGACCATTGACCGCCTCCCTTGTATTTTGGTATAAATATTGTGTTCTTTCTGTATTCATTGGAGAGAGAGAGAGAGAGAGAGAGAGAGAAAGAGAGAGAGAGAGAGAGAGAGACTGCTAACATCGACGTCTCATGCTGAATAAAGATGTCTCTCCCCTGACTTTTCTGGTTGCATATCTTTTGTTAATGGATATCATATGGGACAGAAAATAAAAAAACACACTCCAAGATCCTTGAAACTTTGAGACCGGTCCATTGTAGAGAAACTCCAGATTCTTCAGACCTTGGTCCTCATGTGTGAACCTGCAGCATCTGCTCATCCACAGGTGCTGAATGGGATTTAGGTCAGGGAACTATGATGGTCATTGCAAAAGCTTGATTCTATAGTCAGTGAAACCTTTGCATGTGGATTTGGAGGTGTTCTTTGGATTGTTTTCCTGCTAGCAGATCCAACAGTGACCTAGTTTTATCCTCCTGGCAGAGGCAGACAAGTTTGGGCCTAAACTCCCCTTGTACTTGATGGAATCCCTGTTGTCATGTAGCTGAACAATGTCCCTAGGGTCTTTGGAAGTTAAATATCCTCACAAAATTACTGATACAATGAATCAATAAATCAATCAAATGTATTTATTAAGTCATTTTTACATCAGTAGTTGTCACAAAGTGCTTTTACAAAACACCCAGCCTGAAACCACAAGGAGCAAGTAACAATAATTGAGAAAGAAACCTAGAGAGGAACCAGGCTCGTAGCGGTGACCGGTCCTTTTCTGGCTGTGCCGGGTGTACAAGAGGACAAGGAATCATAAATAAATGTATTTAGGATATGTTCCGAGTCTGTAAAACCTAATCCAAGTCAGAAGCAACACCAGATGGACAAGGACAGGGACAACCTGGGGCACGGTGAAGGTCAGCAGAGTGGCAGCTGGAATCGGCAGGTATCGACTTGATCCACAACACAATCAGCAGGACTTTGGACTGCAATGAGTCAAGCCTGGTAATCAGAAAGTGTGGGCCAAGACCTCATGTCCTCCTAAGTTAAAATGGAGCAGAAGACAAATAAAATATAGAGATTGCAGTCCGTATATTAACACGTATTTATAGTGGAGATGGAGAACTGTCCCTATTCCCCCAGCACTATAATATAGCAGCGTAAAACCTAGTGGCTGAGACAGGGGGTCCAGTGACACTGTGGCCCTTTCCTGGTGAGGCTCCAGACAGGGCCCAAAGGGCAGGTCAAGTCAATCCACCCACATTGTCAAGCATCAATCAAAGGGACACCAACCAACCACAACCACCCTAAAATGAGGGCCAAGAATTGGCACAGAGTTCCCCCGAATTCACAATGTGCGTAATGAAGAGACAACAACAACAAGCCTGTGACTCAGCCCTCAAATGGCATTGGAGGGAGGGCATCCCAGTGGCGATGAGAGCCCAAATGGCAAGACAGCAAGGGTGGACAGTATCAGGCCGTTCCATTCACCATTGCACCCCTGGGGTTGACTGCACTTAATCATATATCAGACTCAAGAGGAGTCTTCAGGAGACACTTGAGTCTGCATTTCTAACCTTGATTGGCAGATCATTCCACAGTAGTGGAGCTCTATGAGAGAAAGCCCTCTCTCCGGCTGTTTGTTTAGAAATTCTAGGCACAATTAAAAGGCCTGCATCTTGCAATCTAAGGTTACGTGCAGGTTTGTATGGCTGGATCATTTCAGGGAGGTAAGTAGGAGCAAATCCATATATTGCTTTATAGATTAACAATAAAACCTTAAAATTAGCCCTATCTTTAACAGGTAGACAGTTTTTTGGGATACGACAGGCTTTTGGGATATGACCAAACAACCGTCGAAGTTCACTGTGAGGTCTGACAACAAAACTCTTTGTTTCTTGGGTCCTAAAATGAGCATTTCTGTTTTTCCTGAGTATAAAAGCAAGAAGTTCTCTCTCATCCACTTCCTAATTCCAGAAACACATGCTTCCGAATAGCTACTTTTAGGGCTTCTATGGATTTTACCAAAATATACAACTGTGTGTCATCAGTATAACAACGAAAGATGACATGGTGATTTTGGATGACTGTTGTCCTTTTGCCGAACAATGCTCCTGTGGTCTGTCAGAGGCACAGGCGGGGATCCAGACTCTGGAGCGCTGGCGCCCTCTGCTGCGCGCTTGCAGAGGCGGGGACGTGACATGGTCTTTCCCCACAACATTACAGATCCACCACCATACCTCACAGTGAGGACTAGGTAATATTGGTGTAGGAAGGTGACGTAGCGGTTCAGGTATCTGACTAGTGCCTTAAAGGTCATTGGTTCTAACCCACCTACAGACAAGGTGAAGGTTATGTAGACCTCTCCCTGGGCAAGACAGTTAAACCTAACTGTTTCCTCCCCAGGAAAATTCCCTGTAGCTGTAACCAAGAATTTCTCCTTTTAAATAATGAAAATTATGCAATTTCTTTTGTTATCTAAAATCAAAACCTTTGTCTCATCAAACCATAGAACCTGATTCCAGTTAAAGTTCAAATGACAGTTAGCAAACTCCATTTCACCATTCCAATGTTTACAGTTTGGTGAGAGCAGAGTCTTTCTTCTGGAAACCAAATAACTTGTTGTCATACATGCAGTATGTGGCCAATTAGCCAGCAATAAATAATGCTGCATTTTATTCCAAACTTCCCCCTAGTTTGATGTCCTCAGTGGACTTATTTTTCTCCTTTTGACTTTTCTGTAAACTGATGAATACAAAAACCATGGCCATATATTTCTAAGAGATCCTGTTCCATTTCCAAAACTTTATCCAGCCCCATCCTGAGCAGAATATGAGATGGTTTTTGAAAAAAGGCAGCTGGGATGGTAATTAAATGGATTGATAATAATATTATCTGTGTCACTGGTGGAGCTAAAGCAACAATAATATATTCTGTGAGGGCAAAAGTATGGGGACAGGTCTAAAATTCAAATGATTTCTTATCGATAATAAAATCCCTGGGTAACAATTTCCGATAAGGATAAATGAACTACCAGTAATGAATACTGTAGTTAACATGAACGAAGGATGAACAATGACATGAACAAACAGTTAATAATAATAAACCTTGATTTATTAATGATTTAAAAATGCATAAACTAAAAATGTGTAGTATCATTTGTTCATGTTATCACAGAAAATAAACTCCTGTCTTTTTAGTTTGAACTGTAATAGTTTAATGTTGATGGAGGACATGCATTCATGTAGCTAGCAGTTTGCATGAATAGGCCAAGTAATATACAGAATTCATAAGATCATCCAGTTTGTTAATATGATTACAGTGTGGTAACCATTATTACTGAGGTAGGCTGGCTACTTGCGTCTTCAAATACGTGTGACGCGCACAATGTGTATGGTTGCATTTAGGGTTACGTAATAGAAATGGAGATACATAACATATATTAAAGGACACTTACTATAGTTGGCCAGAAGGGGGCAGAAAGACGTGCTCACATTGCGTTGGGACAGAATATGGTCCAAACAAACACCTGGGAAGATTATATGCTATCACTAGTATTCTAGTATTCCAAAACCAAACCACTAGTTCATACTCTTTTGGCCCACTGAGTAACTATGGTGCCAGAATAGAGCATTAATAAACAATACCTCACTATTAGGTGTCCCTTTTAGTTAAGTATGTCTCCTACATTAACAATCACTACATAATGACCCATTGGTAGCTATGAACCCTTAATAACTGATACGTCACCAATAGTTAATTATTTTATGTTCATGTTAACTTCTGCATTTGTTTATGGTAGGTCATGTACCTTTATCGAAAAGTGAAACCAAATCCCTTTGATGGTACAATGTATATAATAAATATATTGTGAGGAAATAGTTTGTCAGTCAAATTTTTTGAATGAGGAAGGAGAGATACACTGTGTCTGTTCATTGGATACCATTGCATTGCCAGATCTATTTGTCTGAGTTGTAGAGACACCTCAGTGTGTTACAAGACATCTTTTCGTTTACATTTTCTTGTGATATTTAGATGGACTTGGATATGAAAGACACGAAGAGTAAGATACGAAAGGCAGGCAGTTAGGAAGATGTAAAACTCCATGTCACAAATCCAGAGGACTCGTTCTGTATTTTACCAGGTAAGTCACTACAGAACCAATGTATATATGTCTAACTGGAATATGTCTAACTGGAGGAGTTACAGATATATAATATATAATAATATACCATTATTATATTTGGTAGAAAAGATTTGAAAGATATATTTCTGGAAAAACATGGTATTGAGGACCAGTTTCACTCACTATTAAGCCTAGGTGCTGTTTTATAAGAAAGACTAAAATAAAACACTTAGTGAAGTGTCTCTTCTGAAGTTTGAACAAATTGCAAGATATTCAGGACAATGGAATTATATATGAAAATATCCCTATAACGCAACTCAAGTTGACCTGCCATCTATTCATCATCATCATCAATTTCTATTGTGACTATGAACAATAGAATTGTTCATTTCTCATAAGTAGAAAGTTTAATAGAATTTTGTAGGAATGGTCAGCTCTTACAAGCCTGTGTGCCTACGTAAATACGTAATATGTGTACTACGTAAGTCACATTTGTACATGCGCTCCACAACATTTTCACGGAAGTTCATCTGAAGCTTGACTGACCTTCTCAGTAAATATGGATGTAAGTTTCTGTGTTAAATAAGTTAATATCTATTGTTATTGTCATACGGTCCGGGGTATGAGGACAGATAGGCAGAGGCAGAACGGTTGTTTGGATAATAATCCATGTTTAATGAAAATGAACAAAAGAAACAAACTTACAACTTAGAGCAGACTCGATGACTGGGCGTAATGTAGCCTACGGCTGACAACCAAAATGAACCACACGACCGTGTGGAAACATTGAACATAAATAGGTT